>SJYC01011426.1:0-75909 GCA_006408675.1 Madoqua kirkii | reverse complement strand
GCTGAAACTGCCACCGTCTTCCCCACTTCCAGGTGTAGGCTCCTCACAGTCAGCGCTTCTCCCTGCTCAGGCAACCTTTGCTGGTGACTCCAGGGTGACAGCTACAACCCAGGTGGAATTCACGATCGGAGCACCCAGAGCCTGCCTCCTTGGTCAGCCATCATCTCCAACAATCCCTGGGACTTAGGCCTTTCTGTGGGGGAAGAGAAAGAAAGACATGAATTTGAACCCCTGCCCTGCCCTCATTTTCTTCTTGCCCAGACAATGAGATAGTAGCTACTCCCTTCATAATGCCATTTGTTTATTAGATGACATAATCCATGTAGAACCCTCAGCACCAGGCCGGGTACACACGAGAGCTCAGATCACGAGTTCTTTTCTCAGCCTCCTGCAGGTGGCCCACGGGCCCTCCGCAGGCTCTGGCAGACAGCAGGTGTGACTGAGCGTCCCACCAGGCTGGGACAGGCTGGCCAAGGAGCCTTCTGAAGGCTTCAGGCAGATGCGTCCAGGACACCTCCAGCCCTTCAGAGCCCCTGGAACAGTCTGTGAGGGCATCATCTCTTCCCTGGGCCTCTGGCAGCCTGGCAGAGCCTGCACTCTCCTCACAGGTTAACTTCTGGCCGGCCGGGCTCAGCTCCTCCCTGCTCCTTCTCTGTCATTGCGTGTGTGCGGTCCTCAAAAATCACCAGGAGATGCGGGAGGGACTTCACTCTTCTCCACTGCAGGCCCTCCTTCCTCCTCAACTTCTCAGCCCCCTGCCCCGCCCTTCCCTAAGCCTTTGACCCCATTCCTCCTCTGCTTCCCAATTACAGAACGGTCTTCCCCACTTCTAGAAGTGAAGTAAACGTTGTTGTTCAGTCGCTAAATCATGTCTGACTCTTTGTGACCCCATGGGCCCCAGCATGCCAGGCTTCCCTGTCCTTCACTCTCTCCCAGAGTTTGCTTAAATTCATGTCCATGTCCGTTGAGTTGATGATGCTATCCAACCATCTCATCCTCCATCACTCCCTTCTCCTTTTGCCTTCAGTCTTTCAGGGGTCTTTTCCAGCGAATTGGTTCTTCACATTAGGTGGCCAAAATATTGGAGTTTCAGGTTCAGCATCAGTCCTTCCAATGAATATTCATGATTGATCTCTTTTAAGATTGACTGGCTTGATCTCCTTGCTGGGATGAATGAAGTGAAGTGAAGTTGCTCAGCCAAGTCCGACTCTTTGAGACCCCATGGGCTGTAGCCTACCAGGTTCCACCGTCCATGGATTTTCCAGGCAAGAATACTGGAGTGGGCTGCCATTCCTTCTCCAGGGGATCTTCCCAACCCAGGGATTGAACCCGGGTCTCCTGCATTGCAGACAGGCGCTTTACCGTCTGAGCCACCAGAGTGAATATTGTTTCTTAAATCCAAAAGGCATCCGTGGAGGTAGAGCCCAGGTGCAGCAGAGCCCAGGTGGGCCCATGGCAGCCACCAGGGAAGCCAGCGTGGTTAGAGAAGGTGCTGGTCAGATAGCTGGGCCAGCGGGGGCGGGAGCTGGTGTGAGATGGGCCTCTGCGGCACTGTGTCCATATGAGGTGGTGGTGGGAGGCCACAGGAGGGGAGAGGGAGCGGCCAGAGGGGAGGGAAAGTGGGAGCCACAGCAGAATCTGAGTGAGAGATGACGGGGCCTGGTAGGCAGCAGTGGCTGTGGAGATGGAGCTGTGAGGGGTCTTTGAGCAGATCCAGTACTGAGGACCTTGGAGGGGAAGGCTCAGTGCTGCAATGACTGGGCACTGGCACGGAGATGAGGAGTGGGCCCCAGGAGAGTGGAGGAAGTAAACACTGCTGGGCTTCCTAACCTCCTCCAAAGCAGTATCAGTCCCATAGTATTCAGATTTTCTCTAGTAAACAGGTAGGATTTTTATGAGCAGAAAAAGAAAATCAACAAAGTCATTTCTAGTAAAGAAAAATAAAAGCATCCTCACCCTTTGTTTACTTATATATTATCTACAGGACATCTGTTTCTTATCAAAAAAAAAAAAATCCCCATAGGATTATGGAAAAAAGTCAAGATGAAAATGTCTTCTATCTAATATGTAACCACAGTGTAAACACCTGAAAAAGATGGAAAGCAGAGATGGAGGTCCAGGCCTCCGGTTCCCCTTGGTGGGCCCCCAGCTGGGTCAGATGGGCCTCAGATGGCCACGCCTGCTCTGCTGCCCTGGACGAAGCCACAAGCTGTGCTTCACAGAGCACAGTCGTGAGTCCCGGCCGTGGCCGGCTGGGCTGAGCCAGCAAAGGTGGCCAGACTTAGTGGGCAGAGGCAGCCACGGCCTTCCTCTGCCCGCCCCATCAGGGGCTCCCCTCCCTGCGGATGGGAGAGGCAGACCGCAGGGGCAGTGCAAGCAGCACTGAGGCCAGGCCAACACCAGGGGTGGTGGGAGCAGGCAGGGAACCGGCCCCAAGGCTGGCAGAGGAGGCTTTCTGAAAGAGGAGACTCCCGGGCTGCCTTGAGTGACAAGTACACGGTGACCAAGTGGAGGTTTGGTGACTGCTTTGGCACAAAGGTACTGAGGCATGAGAGTGTGTGACATGAGGCTACAGAGAATGGAAACGTCAGTGTTTTGGCTTGAACGGAACAGAGGGTGTGTGAAGAGAATGACTAAAGGCGTCAGTAGGGCCATCATAAGAACTTGGATGCTGGCAAGAGGCTTTGGGCTACCAGGGAAACAGGGAGCCTTGACTGATGGGCAGTGAGGGAGTGGGACTAACATGGTTCACTTTCCATTTCTGAGAGGCCACAGTCCGGAGTTTTCATTTTTTTTAAAAAAATGTTATGTATTTATGCTGGGTTTTTTCGCTGCGTGGCTTTTCTATAGTTGAGGCAAATGGGGTCTACTCTCTAGTTCAAGTGCACAGGCTTCTCACTCTGGTGACTTCCGGCACAGAGCGTGGGCTCTAGAGCACGGGCTCCATAGCTGAGGCACCGAGGCTTGCTTGCTCCTCGGCTGTGGGATCTTCCATGATCAGGGATCAAACCCGTGTCTCCTGCACTGGCAGGTGGATTCTTTACCACTGAGCCACCAGGGAAGCCCTGAGCAGTATTCTAGGCTACAGTATTCTAGGCCAGGAGTATTCTAGGCCACTTACCAGGAGGCTGAAGACGAGTTTGGTGTGTGAACTAGCTTTCTATTGCCGCTGCAACAACTTACCACAAACTCAATGGCTTAAAACAACAGAAACTCGTATTCTTTTAGTTCTGGAGGCCAGATATCTGAACTGAGTTCGGACAGGAGTGGGACTGAAATCAAGGTTTCCACATGGCTGACTCTTCTAAAAGTTCCCGTGGAGTATCTGTTCTTTGCCTCCCCAGTTTCCAGCAGCTGCCTGCATAGGGCTGCATCACGCTCATCTCTGTTTCCATGGTCAAATGGACTCCTCCTCTTCTGTGACGCATCTCCTCTGCTTCTCTTTTAAGGACTCTTATGATTACAGGAAAAGTTATGACCAACCTAGACAGCATATTCAAAAGCAGAGACATTACTTTGCCGACTAAGGTCCGTCTAGTCAAGGCTATGGTTTTTCCTGTGGTCATGCATGGATGTGAGAGTTGGACTGTGAAGAAAGCTGAGTGCTGAAGAATTGATGCTTTTGAACTGTGGCGTTGGAGAAGGCTCTTGAGGGTCCCTTGGACTGCAAGGAGATCCAACCAGTCCATTCTGAAGGAGATCAGCCCTGGGATTTCTTTGGAAGGAATGATGTTGAAGCTGAAACTCCAGTACTTTGGCCACCTCATGTAAAGAGTTGATTCATTGGAAAAGACTTTGATGTTGGGAGGGATTGAGGGCAGGAGAAGGGGACGACAGAGGATGAGATGGCTGGATGGCATCATTGATTCGATGGATGTGAATCTGAGTGAACGCCGGTTGTTGGTGATGGACAGGGAGGCCTTGTGTGCTGTGATTCATGGGGTCACAAAGAGTCGGAGACAACTGAGCAACTGAACTGAACTGATGATTACAGGGAGGCCCACCCAGATAATCCAAGATAATCCCCCCTTCTCAAAGTCCTTAACTTAATCTCATCAGCCTAGTCCCGTTTTCAGTATAAAGTAACACTCACCAAGTTCTCTTACTTACAAAACAAAAACGCACTCACAGACTCAAGAGAACGAACTTATGGTTGCCAGGATGAAGAATGGGGGGAAGGGATAGTTAGGGAGTTTGATATGGACATGTATGCACTGCTATATTTAAAATGGATAACCAAAAATTGCCTACTGTATAACACAGGAAACTCTCTTCAATGTTTGGGAGAGAATGGATACATGTATATGTATGACTGAGTCCCTTCTCTGTTCACCTGAAACTATCACAACACTGTTAACCAGCTATTAAAAAAAAAAGTGTAAAGTGTTAGTTGCTCAGTCATGTCCAACTCTTTTTGACATCATGGACAGGAGCCCACCAGGCTCCGCTGCCTATGGAATTCTCCAAGCAAGAATACTGGAACAGGTTGCTATTTCTTCTCCAGGGGAATCTTCCTGACCCAGGGATCAAACCCACACTGATGTGGCCGTTAGGCAGGGGTCTGGGAACAGAGGTTTCTAGAACTGGAGAGGGGTGTGGTGTACACAGTGGAGGGGCTGGCATCCCAACCACCCAACACCGGAAGAAATCATCATTGAAACTGGCTCTTCTTAGGCATTGAAGGAATGTGAACAATTCCATCACCTTCTTTTTTCCCCTTAACTTTCCCCTAAGCATTTCTGTATTTTTCTTAAAAGCCCTCTTATTACAGAATAAAATGTACCCTTCATCTAACTATGTTTGCCAGAGCCAGCTCACAAGGCTACAGATCTATGCCTGGGCTGACTCCTTTGTTCTCTCCCTCAGACTCTCTAGGGCCAGAGGGGACCTCAGGGGCTTCAGGCTTCAGTCTCTCTGAGGGTAAGGGGAGGGAGAGATTTCCACCATCTCCCATTCTAGCACCTAGTTGAATGTTCAGCAGGTGATACAGATTCAGACAAAAGAAAGGAAATGGAATTCCAGCTGAATTCGCTTGGAAGGAGGGACAGAAATGGCAAGTTTGGTGAGGTAAGTAAAAGCAGGAAGTTTCCACCCACTGTTTTGCTAAGTAAACTGAGATCCTGGGCTTTCCCGATGACTCAGTGGTAAAGAATCTGCCTGCAATGCAGTAGATTCAGGAGACTTGGGTTCGAGCCCTGAGTGGGGAATATCCACTGGAGGTGGAAGTATTCTTGCCTGGAAGACCCCATAACAGAGAATCTTGGTGGGCTACAGTCCATAGGGTCATGAAGAATCTGACATGACTAAGCATATGCACAGGACACTGAGATGTGGACATGACTAAATACCAAAGTGTTAAAAATGAAAATTCATCTTCTGGGCCATCTTCTCTACATTTGTCTATACCCTGCATTCATCCTAAAACAGTCCTCAGTGTGCACAAGTCAGCCTGCCTCAGCACAGTTTCTGCACACACTTCCGTAGTCATGTACAGATGTGAGAGGTGGACCCTAAAGAAGGCTGAGCGTGGAAGAATTGGTGCTTTCAAATTGTGGTTCTGTAGAAGACTCTTGAGAGTCCCTTGGACAGCAAGGAGATCAAATCAGTCAATCTTAAAGGAAATCGACCCTGAATATTCACTGGAAGGACTGATGCTGAAACTGAAGCTCCAGTATTTTGGTCATCTGATGCGAAGAGCTGATTCACTGGAAAAGATCATGATGCTGGGAAAGATTGCAGGCAGGAGAAGGGGATAACAGAATACGAGATAGCTGAATGGCATCACTGACTCAATGGACGTGAGTTTGAGCAAACTCCAGGAGATCGTGAAGGACGGGGAAGTGTGGTGTGCTGCCATCCATGGGGTCACAAAGAGTCAGATATGACTTAATGACTGAACAAAAACAACTACAACTATTGTTCAGCGAGAAGAGCCCAAACAGTTCATGATCTATGAGAAAAGCTCTCATATATGCTGACATAGCCTTTGTCACGCTGCTGGGGTGAGGCCTGCAAACCTATCTCCCAGCACACTGTGCACTAGTTCCTGTTGGCAGGGCTCACCTTGGATCCAAGGACAGTGCCTTGCATTGGTAGCACTCAACACGCATTCACTCAACAAACATTTATCAAGTGCCTCCTGGCAACAAGAGAGCAAATAAAAAGCAGAAGCAAACAAAGTCGCTGCCCTCTGGGAACTTATTTTTTAGAGAGGGAGGCAGCCATAAACAAGAGAAGAAATGGTAGTGAAGGGGCAAGTGCTATCCAGAAAGCTCAGGCTGGGGAGGGCGAGGAGCCATGGGCTGTACAAAGTCAGGAAGGGAGCTGTGATAATACCCAGGGGAAATGTAGTCCAGACAGAGAAGTAGCAAGGGCAAAGGTCACGAACAGGAGAATGCTCTCAAACTACAACATGCCAGGGAGACCAGTGATACCAGGAACAGTGAATGAGAACAGGGGACCACAGAGGAGCAGTGGGATGACAATGATAACAGCATGAATGAAAGAATGAATGAGGCTCAGGAGAACACAATCTAAATGTGGGCCTTGGGTCACCAACATGATCATGAGCAAGCCACTCTAGCCCTCTGACTCCCACCCACCACATTAGAAAGAGAATCATCATAGGTGCCCACCTCATTGAAATGAAAATTAGCTGCCCCAAAAGCCCAGACTAGGAATTAAGAGGACTTGATCAGGAGTCCCACTTCTGCTTTGTAAGTGAAAAGGTCATTTCACCTCTTTGAGCCTCAACTTTTCTCTTCTGTGAAGTGAGAATCATGATCCTGCCAAACTCAGACTGTTATGGTCTGGATCAAATTACATGGTCCATGTGAGAAGGGCTTGTAAATCTCATGTCAGACAAGTGTGTGTTAATCGCTCAATCGTGCTCAACTCTGCGACCTCATGGACTGTAGCCCGCCAGGCTCTTCTGTCCATGGGATTCTCCAGGCAAGAATACTGGAGTGGGTTGCCATTCCATTCCCAAAGGGATCATCCCAACCCAGGAATTGAATCCAGGTCTCCTGCATTGCAGGCAGATTCTTTACCACCTGAGCCACCAAGGAGGCCCTGTCAAGTAAGTAGAGGGTTTTTTTTAATACTCGATGGCAAAGGAGCCCTGAGATTCCCAGGGCAGAAGTTCTCACTGCCCCCTCAGCTCCGCCTAGGGCAGCTCGTCCTGTTCTGTCCTTGCCCTCAGTGTTCTCCAGTTCCTATTTGCTCCTTGACCCCTGTGTCCTGCATCATTCAGCATCTCCCATTTTTCCTATGGAAAATGCAGTGCTCAGTCCTTAGTGGGAGAGAGAACCATCCTCCCCTCCTCCATTAACTCTTCCTCTGTACTGTCTTTCAACATGGACATCTGACCCCACCTCTCCCTGCTTCCAACCCTCCCCTAGTTCCCCAGGAAGGTGGGCAGAAATCTCAGCTCTCCCTCATGTCACACAAGGCCACTTGGCCCCCACAAAACTCTTGAACCTCCCTTTTGCCAATCTTTGGCTGCAATGAACTGATTTTAATTGCTCTAGACAGTACCCGGTCTCAGGCATCCGCACATTTGTATATACCATTTCCTTTGCCCAGAACATATTCTCAAGTGTCGCCAATTCCTACCCAACTGCCTGGAAAACTTCTATTCATCCTGCAAACCCCATGCAGAAGTCTCTTGGGAGGGTAAGCCTTCCTTAATCATGTGCTCTCTCCTTCACAGATGACGTCAGCCCTTTCTTCTGCTGTGCACCCCTAGACCACGTTGTCCTTATACCATGAGGCCCTTAATGTGTCCATCCTGTCTGCATGCACTTCTAGGAGAGAGCACCTAGCTCATCTCCGTCAACCCAGCACCTGCCATAGGACCTGGTACACAGCAGGTGGCCACAAAACTTTCACTGAAAGGAGATGAAATGTACTTTAGGGGACCCAGTCCCTCTGCCCTGAAACTCATGCAATTTGTAGTGATCTGTGTACCTGGCCATCTTTTCCATCTTGATGTAGGTGGCAGCTCTGAAGTGAAAGGAAGCCCAACTGTCTATATTCTGAACTTAGTGAATATTACAAATGACCGCATTAGTGAGACAGGCATTTTCAGAGGCACTCATATTGACCCATGTAAGAAAGGCTCTAAATTTAGTGCCCCCAAAATGGACGCTGGTGAATTTGTAGCCTCACAAACGGCCCACATTGGGTAGGAAGCTGAATTCGATTTGCATGTCAGAGGAGCGATATCTGGTACCTGAAGTAAGACTAATTTTATTATTAAATTATCAACAGTGATTTACTGAGAAATACGGTACTGCCGGGAGCTATTTTTAACCTCCCGCCTCAGCCCCGCTCAGCAAACAAATCATCCTTTGAAGGACACTGCATTTGCAAAAGTGAATTAGGTGAATAAATATCCATCTATTCATGAAGTTTCTTTATTGAGAAATAAATAAATAACAGCTCCTGAATGCCTTCATTGTCCCCCTGGCAGGTTTCCACAAGGATGACGGCTTCTGCTGAGGGTGGCAGCGAACCGTGGAAGGGGCCGCCGTGCGCGGCACCAGCCTGAGAATGGACGGGAAAGGCACCAGCCTGGGCACCCGCCTGGGAACTCCTGGGGTCCTGGCCTGGGGGGACTGACGACATCTTTCCCTCCTCTGTTATACGGTCTGGCTCAGCTCACCTGGAGCATCCCGACCATCCTTGAGATGGCAAATTCAGGCCCTGGTACCAGCCTGTAGTGGTTCTGCCACTTACAGTCTGTGGGATTTGGGGCGAGTTACTCACCCTTTCTGTGCCTCAGTTTCCTCATATATAAAATGGGGATGATGCTACCTCTTTAGGGGTAGAGACCCCTCATGGGGTTGTTGGGAAGATTTAATGAGATAACAATGTTTCAGATCCTTAGAAAAGTGCTTGGCATATAGCCAGAGCCTGGGAAATTTTTCTTATTGTCTAGTCATCATTGTTGGGACAGGGAGAAGGCGAGACAGAAGCCACGCGATAGCTTGGAGGCGGACAGGCCTTGAAGTCAGACCTGAATTTCAACACCAGCTCCCCCCTCTCACCCCCACCCAGCTGTGTCACTCTTGGCAAGCTACTCGACCTTTCTGTTCCTCAGATTCCAAGTCCATGAACTGAGTGTGATCACACCTACTTCTGTGGGAAAAAAATGAGATCGTGACTGTAAAGGGGACTGCATGGTACTGGCACCAAGTGCTCAGTAAACAATGGATGGTCAGTAACCAGAGAGTTACTCTGGCTAAAATTAATGCAGTTCTTCATTCCTTCCCTAATTCTCAGCACTCCTTTCTCCTTTTCCTCCTCTCCTACAACCTGGTGCTTATCTGGGATAAAACAAGAATCAGGAACCCACCCCGAAGGAGAAAGACATGCTCAACTCACTGAACTGATAGCATCTTTATTTTAAAATGTGATGCTTTGTTTATCATGGGTTGCATTGATTTTGAGGTGTTAAATGTAGCATCAAGATTATTCGTCTTGATTACTGAGAAGTTTTGGCATTCCCTTAAATTTTGTGCCTCATCCTGGTCCCAGCCCTGCTTAAAACCTCCACGTAGGGAAACAAGAAGTTACATTTGGCTAGGGAGTGAGACAGAGAGAGAGAGAGAGAGGTGGGCTGGGAGGCAGTGGGGCCTGTTCACAGCCTCCCAGACCACTAGCTTGGTTTGGAACTTAAAGGGCACCCTATAAGTGCCGGGAGTCATGAGAAGTTTATGAGAGAGTAGGAGCTGAGAGTGATGTCTGCCATTTGATGGTGCCCAGACTTCCTTTGCCCTGTCCTCCTGGGATGGGAATAATGGAGAGTTAATTAGGAAAACTCTGGCTGAGCCTCTGGCCCCTAGCAGCTGCCCACAAACACCCATGGATCATTGTCAGCTCACACGGTGGAAACAATTACTTGGTGTTTGAGGGCTGGGGCCACGGGATCCCTAACTTGGCAGCCCCATTCATCCAGCAGTATGAAAGGGGGCAGCTGGCAGTGGCGGTGAGGGCTAGTTAGCCAGCTCTCCAGAACACACTCTTCTTTTGGGGGGCGGGGGGGTGTGCGGACAGTCTTCACTGCTACATGAGGGCTTTCTCCAGTTGGGGTGAGCAGGGGTTTCTCTTTGCAGCAGCTTCTCTTGTTGCGGAGCGTGGGTCCTGGGCATGTGGGTTCAATAGTTGTGGCACACAGGTTTAGCTGCTTCATAAGATGCGGAATCTTCCCAGACCAGCGATCAAACCCGTGTCCCCTGCATTGGCAGGCAGATTCTTATCCACAGCACCACCAGGGGAGTTCCAGAACACACGTCTGAGAGCCAAGCTCTCTTGGTCTTCAACTCCTGGAGCTCAGGAGTGGAAGTATCCCTCAGCCACGTGTGTACCAGACTAGGTGGTGGGCTCGCTGCCTTATTTCCATAAGAAGTCTTCCTCTCCAATCACTAGCGTAGCAGCAGAAGTGAAACCCAAGCCTAGGTCTTACACTGTGCAGCCAGACACAGCGCAACGCTGATGACAGCATAGGAGCCGGGAGGGCCCTCCAGATGTGGGCACACAAGTGTGCAAGGTCCAGCCGCACACCCCCAGCAGGGTCAGAGTTAGGGTTAGGGCTAGGGTTAGGGTTAGGGCTAGAGTCGCCAGTGGAATGGATGGTGGAGCCTGTGGCCACGGTCCAAGCAAGGGCTCAGGCAAACCCCACACCAGGCACATGGTACTACCAAACTCAAAGCAAGAAGCCTGCAGCGCCCCAGACTCCCATTTTCCTGCTCAGTGGTAGGGAAACCTCAGGTTTTGTCTTAGGAGAAGCTACAGATCTCCAACCCCCTCACATATTTATCAGACACATCCTGAGCTTGGCCTCATGATTTCTGCCTTTTCCATAGGGAATTCCGTGTTCTCTGATGCCAGTCACTTAGGAGTGGGCTTGTCAGAAGCTGTTATGCTCCTTGCTGGATGAGTTCACTGATAGGTGAGCTCCTTACTTCTACTTCTCTCAGTATGGAACTATTTGAATAAAGTGAGAAGTGGTGGATGAAGGCTTCCAGAAGCTTTGTCACCACACTGATAATTTTTTGTGTGAAGACTATCTTCCTAGCACCTACACAGGGCCTGCTACACAGGTATGCATTGAATTTATGAATGATGGATACATAATGGATGGGTGGATGGATGGATGGATGATAGACAGACAGATGCTTTAGCTGATATATACAGGGAGCTATTAGAGGGCTGGGATACACGCAAGAGGGTGGCCGCTCCAAATAGCCTAGCATAGGGGTGGGAATCTATCTGCTCACTCCCACCTCCTCATGTTTACACATCCAGACCCCAGTTTGAGCAAACAAATGCCCTTAAAGTCTGACTAGGAGGCCATTCCCAACATGACTGGTAACCAGCTGTGTGGCCTCAGACCAATCACTTCACTTATTTTAGCCTAGATCTCCTCTACGAGTAAACGGGTAAGGAATCACTAACTCACCCAGTGATCAAGGTCATCCAGAAATCAAATGGGAAGGAGCTCTCTGAAACCTCAACTTGCTAAGGACCGTGGGTGCTGAAGTGTCAGTGCAAATGAGACAGCGAACAGCTGCCAATGCACTTTAGAAAGTATCTATCAAATCCAATCCAATCAATAAAAGCGTTAATTTGCTGCTGCTACATGTCAGGTATCTGCATCTGTGTTCCCAAGGCATCTTGATTTGGGTACTTTAGGCAATTCAAGGACCCTCCTAACCTCCAGCCACTCACTCCCCCATCATCCAGCCTCAGTCCAGGACCATAGCCCACCCTCCAACCCACCCAAATACAAAACTCCGAATAGTTTCAAGTCAGCCACAATGTACTGAATGTGTTGAGGGCAAAAGGAGTGAACTTAGAGCATAAAAGCATTCCATCTTTCCAGTGTGGGGTAAGAAGGGCTTAAACTTAAGTTATGGCACCATTAAAACTGATACAGTCACACACACACACACACCTTCAATATATACCAGCACTCCCATACAGATATATCCATCATACACACAAATGTCCTGGTCATCATAAACCTCACACACACATGCACACACACACATATGCACACACACAGTAGAGAGGTTCCAGGAGACCCCTCTCCCAGAGGCAAGCCCCACACCACACCTTTACCTATGCTGGCCCCTCTCCACAAGAATGGCACCTTAACCTCCTGCTGTCCCCCACCCAGGTTTCCAAGAGATAGAACCTTCATGTTTCTTTTTTGCCCCACCCTAGGCTTAGCAAGTCCCTTCTTGGTGCTGCCTCTTCCCTGCTGCAGGTGATACATGCCTCGCCCTGGGCCCTGGTGTGGCTCCTCCCACCCACCGAAAGTTCCTGCAGGACTGGGACACATCTCAGGACATCTGCAGCCCAGGCCCAGCTCCATGTATACATAGGGTGCATTCCTGTGTTCTCAGTCACTCTGTCACGTCCAACTCTTTGCGACCCCATGGACTACAGCCTGCTGGTCTCTTCTCTGCCCACGGAATCTTCCTAGCAAGAATACTGGAGTGGGTTTCCATTTCCTCCTCCAGGCGAACTTCCCAAACCAGGGGTTGAACCCAGGTCTCCAGCATTGCAGGCAAATTCTTCACTGTCTGAGCCACCAGGGAAGTCTGGAAGCACTCAATACATCTTGGGAAAATGAACAAATAACCAGCAAATGTTCAGTGTGTTAGTCTCTCCTGCTCAACCTCATTGCAAGCTCCATAAGGATGAGGACTAAACCTTATAGGGCAAACTCTGATTTAAGAGGTCACTAATTCCGGGAAGTCCTCCTAATCATTCAGCCCTTCCCAGGCCCTCTCACTTTCAGATGGAGAACCCTATGCCCAGAAAAGCCACCTGGGCAGCCTTCCCACACCCTGTAGCACTTCTGTTGTGTGGGGCAGTGTTGGGAGTTGGGGGCAGACAGATCTGGGCTTAAACTGGAAATCCACCACTTCTCATATGCAGGGTTGTAGCACAATTCAGTTAATTTCTCAAGTCTCAGCACCCTCAGCTGTGAGATGGAAAAAAAAATGCCCATCTTGCAGGGCCACTGAAAGTTTCAAATGAGCCACACCTGCCTCCCAGCAGGTACTCAACAATGGAAGGAAATGCCATTGCTGTTATCATTGATAATTATTTTTCCTGTCACCAGTATATTAACGCATATATATGGAATTTAGAAAGATGGTGATGATGACCCTATATGCGAGATGGCAAAAGAGACACAGATACAAAGAATAGACTTTTGGACTCTGGGAGAAGGCGAGGGTGGGATGATTTGAGAGAATAGTGTTGAAACATGTATATTACCGTATGTGAAACAGATGACCAGCCAAGTTCGATGCATGAAACACAGCACTCAAAGCTGATGCACTGGGACAACCCAGAGGGATGGGATGGGGAGGGAAGTGGGAGGGGGGTTCAGGGTGGGGACACATGTACACCCATGGCTGATTCATGCCAATGTATGGCAAAAACCACCACAATATTGTAAAGTAATGAGCTTCCAATTAAAACGAATTAATTAATTTAAAAGATTTTTTTAAGTTTCTAAAAAAAGAGGGTAGCGATCAGGTCCCCTGCCGCAGTGCTAGTTGCACCCAGTAGGCAGATCTGGAATGCAACACATGGTAAAGTTGGTTTTCAGAGTCCAGAGATCAGAACGCTTCTCCCATCAGACTCTGTGCCCTCAAGCAGGGCCTCTGTCTCCCTAGCGTGCACCTGGAGCCGGGGATGAAAGAAGAAACCAGCCTTCCATAGATTCGTGAGGTCCATGTGGATCTGGCAGAGGCAGAGCAGGCTTTGAAGGAGGCCATGTCCTGGACAACGTGCCTTCAATGTGCCCTCTCACATGGGCTGAGTCCACACTCCCCCAAGCCTGCTGCAGGATTCTTTGACAAGAATTAATCAGCGTTCTTACTATGCATGGGGAGAGGTCTAAAGCCACTGGATTGTGCCCATCAGTTTGAAATCAGGCTGTGATAGAGCTGGGCCATCAATGGGAGTTTGCATATTCATGCAACAAAGCCCTGAGATTTAGTCATAGCTCCAGGCCCGATTATATAGGGGCTTATTAGCCTGGAGTCAATAAGGGAGTCCCCCACCCCGGGGGGACTGTGCACACAAGACTATTGCATGCTCATCAGCAAACAGAGACCAGGTGGGGCCATGCTCGCTACGTGGGCTCTGGCTCTCTGGGAAGCCAAGGACTGAACAGTGGAAAATATACTGGTTTGAACTCTAGCTCTGATGCACAAGCATTGAAAATGGCCATTTCACCTCCTCATTTGCAGGGCCACTGAAAGTTTCAAATGAGGCCACACCTGCCTCCCAGCAGGTACTCAACAATGGAAGGAAATGCCATTGCTGTTATCATTGATAATTATTTTTCCTGTCACCAGTATATTAACGCATATATATGGAATTTAGAAAGATGGTGATGATGACCCTATATGCGAGATGGCAAAAGAGACACAGATACAAAGAATAGACTTTTGGACTCTGGGAGAAGGCGAGGGTGGGATGATTTGAGAGAATAGTGTTGAAACATGTATATTACCGTATGTGAAACAGATGACCAGCCAAGTTCGATGCATGAAACACAGCACTCAAAGCTGATGCACTGGGACAACCCAGAGGGATGGGATGGGGAGGGAAGTGGGAGGGGGGTTCAGGGTGGGGACACATGTACACCCATGGCTGATTCATGCCAATGTATGGCAAAAACCACCACAATATTGTAAAGTAATGAGCTTCCAATTAAAACGAATTAATTAATTTAAAAGATTTTTTTAAGTTTCTAAAAAAAGAGGGTAGCGATCAGGTCCCCTGCCGCAGTGCTAGTTGCACCCAGTAGGCAGATCTGGAATGCAACACATGGTAAAGTTGGTTTTCAGAGTCCAGAGATCAGAACGCTTCTCCCATCAGACTCTGTGCCCTCAAGCAGGGCCTCTGTCTCCCTAGCGTGCACCTGGAGCCGGGGATGAAAGAAGAAACCAGCCTTCCATAGATTCGTGAGGTCCATGTGGATCTGGCAGAGGCAGAGCAGGCTTTGAAGGAGGCCATGTCCTGGACAACGTGCCTTCAATGTGCCCTCTCACATGGGCTGAGTCCACACTCCCCCAAGCCTGCTGCAGGATTCTTTGACAAGAATTAATCAGCGTTCTTACTATGCATGGGGAGAGGTCTAAAGCCACTGGATTGTGCCCATCAGTTTGAAATCAGGCTGTGATAGAGCTGGGCCATCAATGGGAGTTTGCATATTCATGCAACAAAGCCCTGAGATTTAGTCATAGCTCCAGGCCCGATTATATAGGGGCTTATTAGCCTGGAGTCAATAAGGGATCCCCCACCCCGGGGGGACTGTGCACACAAGACTATTGCATGCTCATCAGCAAACAGAGACCAGGTGGGGCCATGCTCGCTACGTGGGCTCTGGCTCTCTGGGAAGCCAAGGACTGAACAGTGGAAAATATACTGGTTTGAACTCTAGCTCTGATGCACAAGCATTGAAAATGGCCATTTCACCTCCTCATCTGTGAAATGGGTGCAATTATGCTTACCTCATAGACTCACTGAATGGATTGTAGATATGTTGGGAAATGCTCTTGGTGCCTCCTATACCACTGGCATGCTTGTAAATGCCAGCTATTGTCATTGAAATCCTGGTTTTTCTCATTCTAGGCAACCTTGGTTTGATATTTCCTGAGATGTGTCAGCCTCAGGAGAAAACAGAGCAGTCCTTAACAATTATTTCAACAATACCACCTACCATCCCCAGGTTTCAAGCACTCACTCTCTGCCCTATACTGTGTTATCTCATTTAATCCTCCCAGCCACCCATGTGGTAGGAGCACTGACCCCATTTTACAGATGGAGAATGTGAGGCTCAGCAAGTTAAATATCTGTCAAAGTATTGCAGAGGCAGTTTATAGTGAAAGTGGATTTGAATCCAACTTCAAAGACCATTGTTGAGTTCCACTGAATATCACTAGCTTTAAAAAGTTGCCAGGTGGTATCTGTGAAAAAGTGGCATTTTCAAACCAAATATTTAAATACTGATAATAACCAATTTTTATCAAGAACTTCTGCAGTCCATGGGGTCACAAAGAGTCGGACACTTTCTTTCACTTTCCCTTTAATATGGCTGACATCCATTAACTCATTCACCCCTTCCAGAAGTCTTATAGAATAGGTGGCATTTTATGGGAAAGGAAATAGGTGGCTCAAAAAGGTTACATAATAAGCACCAGAATGAGAGGTGGGGCACTAGATTACAAGAAGTAATCTGGCCTTTGAGTCAGAGAAACAGACCAGAGCTTCAAACTTGGGCATTTCCTTGCTGGATGATCTTGGGCAAATCGTTAACCTCTCTGTGCTTCAATTTTGAGCTATTTAACTTGCCGATCCTCATTTGCCTTCCTTGTTAATATCAAGCAAGATAATAAAGATAAAGGCTCAGCTCATTTAAAAATAAAAGAAAGGTTAAAACCACTTTTTTTTTTCTTTTTTCTTTTCTCTTTCTACTCTCTGTTGTGACCTGGTTACTTTTAAAGGGCTGAGCTATTTTGGTACAGTTGGCTGCTGCCCACTGCTCAGCCTGGTTCCAGGGCACACGTCAGATGCCTAGTGTGGCCTGGCATCCCTGTGCCTGTGTCGGTCTTTTCAGCTGGCCTGGAGTCACCAGGCATCAGAGCAGAATGCCCTGCCCTCCCGCTCTCCCCTGCTTCCTTCCAAGAGCAGTGCTTGGGGGAGAGGCAGCAGCACCCAGCCCTGGACATGGGAACTCCAAGAAAGAAAGGGAGAAGAGAAGGGGCGGGGGGGTCATTCTCCACACCTCACGCTGGGGCCTAGGGACACAACTGAGTAGCCACATGGAAGGAATTCCTTTCTTCTATCCTGGGCCAACAGGGGCAAAACTGAGCTAGCGGGAGTTGATCTCGTTCCCTCATTCACTAAGTCCCAGGGAGACATTGTTCACATTTCTTTGAAAATAAGGCAGGATTTTCCCACATGAGGGCAGAAACCTATATCTAAATGGAAGGCAATCCTGTTGTTAGCAGAGGCTGTTCCTCTGTTAGAGCAGGGATGTCAGAAACAGCTTCCAGATCCAGTGATGGAAGGTCTGTTTAACCAATCTAAATCCAGTGTCTATGGTCAATGGTAAGCACCTCAGGGGAAAGGGAAAACGGTTCAGCACAAACTGCCCCTTGGCATTGTTCAAGGGCGATCATAGAGGAAAGAGCAGGTGCAAAACCTGCCAGTGTTTAGAGTTTTATATTCTTCACGCACAAATCCACGTACATGTACATTTGAAAAGTCAGGAAGAATACAAACCAAGCTGTTAACAGAAATTACCTCTGGGAAGGAGATTGCATAACGAGAGAAGAAATTTTATTTTCTGTCTTATATTTCTGTATATTGTTTACACTTTTTGCAAGTGCAGATTGCATCTACAATTTTACAAAAGATGTTTTCCATTCAGAGAAAATAAAAGCATCCTGACTGCAGAAGCATCAAGTGAGGGACCCCGCTGGAAGTGGGGCTACTGCCCAAGCAGCCACAGAAAGCTGAGGGACATCCTGGAGGCCCTGAGGGGAAGGGACCTAAATCAGCTCAGCAGGGGACTTCCCTGGTAGTCCAGTGGTTAAGAATCTGCCTTACAATGCAGGGGACATGGGTTCAATCCCTGGTTGGGAAACTAAGATTCCACATGCCACAGAGCAATTAACCCCACCTGCCACAACTAGAGAATCCGTGCATCACGATGCAAGATCCCACATGCCACAACTAAGACTCGATGCAACCTAATTAATTAATTAATTAATTAAATCAGCCCAGAAGCCCCAGTGGGCAGTAGTCATCATTTCATGTCAACTGAATGGTTCTTCTGATCTCTAGACATGTAACCAGGGCCTTGAAGGTTGCAATAAATGCTCCTTTGTGGTCCTCACCACTCACCCAAACCTTAAGAACTCAGGGCCAGAGTTGGAGGTGGATGGGGACCCACTGGTTAAAAGAGATCCCCTCTGATCCTGCTGTAAAGTCAGATACTCAAGATCTTTCCAAAATCTGCCCTGTCAGGATCCCCTCACTTCCCACATCCATCATCCGTCCATCCATCCATCCACTTTACAAACGATAATTGAACACCTACTGATTACCAGGCACATTCTAAATCCTGGAGCTGGGCTGTGGGTTTCAGTGGTGACTCATACAAATGATAGGTCTGCCTTGTGAAGCCTGAAGTCCATGGGGAAGACAGACAACCTGAACATGTGCTTACAGCCTGTGGCAAGCACCGTGGGAAGGGAGATCAGTCCTTAGGGGAAGGGGCATCAGGTTGACAGTAGGAGGTTACTGGAAGTGATGTGTCAGCTGAGCCCTGAAGGAGGGGTGGGAGCTAACCCAAGGAGAGCATTCCAAGTACAGGGAACAGCATGAACGGTACATGAAATTAGAGGGAAGAGAGTGAGAAGCCTGGAAACAAGCTGATTACACTATGAGGAGACAGCAGATACTTAGGAGGCTCCACAAAAGGTGGCTTTCCCTCTGGAGTGCCTCATGGGGTCCCTTGCTTGTCTCAGTGTGCCTTCCTTGTAGTCTGTCTTTGAGGTCTCACCACCCTGCCCCACCTATATTCCCAAAGAGTTTGATCTTCAGTGCCAGTCCTGGCCCCAGCCTTGAGCAAGTCATTGCATCTCTTTGCACCTCAGTTTCCTCATCTGTAAAGTGGGACAATAGCAATACCTACTTCAGAGGGGTGTGGTGAGGAAACAACTGCCTGAGCGCCAATTTCTGGTACATCATGAGGGTTCCATCCATAAACACTGGCATTCTGCCTGGTTAGTCACGGCCACAGTGCATAAGTGTCGAAGTTAAGGCAGGCACGTGGAGGCCACTGCACTTTTCTGTTTACTTTTGAGTATTTTTCAAATTCTTGTGATAAAATTTAGTTTTTAAAATGACCGCTTCTATCATTTACTTCAACCACTGCTGGGACCCATGCTCCTTTGTGGAACACCCTTGTTGATTGAAGAGTGTAGCAATAACAAAACTAAAACATGCCTCTAGAAGTCCACATTTCCACCTGTCAACTCCATCCCCCCCAGCATCCAGAAGGTCCCTGGGAGAGACCTTGCCCCCACCCCAATCCATCCTGATTCTAGGATTTGGTTCCAATGCCAACATTAGTCTTCAAAATCAGATGAGAGAAGGAAAGATTGAAATGATACTTCTGTTTATGTTTAGTCTAAAAAAGAGGGGGGAAATAAAGCATTACTAATACTTAAAAGTGGCATCCCTAGTGTCTCAGTGGTAAAGAATCTGCCTGCCAATGCAAGAGATGCAGATTTGATTCCTGGGTCAGGAAGATCCCTGGGAGAAAGAAATGGCAACCCACTCCAGTATTCTTGCCTGGGAAATCCCATGGATGGAGGAACCTAGCAGGCTATAGTCCATGGAGTCATAAAAGAGTAGGACGCAACTTAGCAACTAAACAACAACAATACTTAAAATACGGATTGAAACTGTGCACTCAAAGAATTAGAGTGCACAGACTCCCCTGGGACTCATAAAAGAACATATTTTTGCCCAAGATTTTGAAAAAATGGCAAGTTGAAGTGAAACACATGGATTAACCCTTATCTTTTTCAGTTGCAGTGGAGAGGAGACATCTCTAAACTTGGTTAGCCAGCCAGAACATACATACACTTGAATGTGGAGAACCTTTAACGAACATAAACACAAAAAGAATTTTTAAAGTATGGCTTGATAGCAGTATACATAAATTATTCATAAGTCAAATACACATATTGGGGATGAGAGTTCAAAAAATGTTTGTCCGATAGAAATGCTTGGTCAGTGAAGTTTAAAGCAACAATATGACCTCCCCAAGGTGTCACCATAACTCCATGCAAAGGGGGGCCTAGATGTTTCTTCTTGGATGCTCAAAAGAGCCAACTGCTCACACAGACAGGAGGAAGTAGTAGCAGATGGAATCACTTCTATCTGAATTTCCAGGGTCAGATGTGTATCTCACGCTGTCAGGCAGTCCTGAAAATAACTAGCCACCTAATTATTGGACTTTGGGACTTTAGGATGTGGACTTTGGGAATAGAAAAGGACCTCTCAGCAATCAGGGACAGCCATGCTGACTACAGCTAAATCTTCTCACTGGCAAGAGGAAGAGGGAGAGCGATTAGAGGAGAAGGTGGTCAGTGGCTCCTAAGGAGAAGGATGGTGGTGGGGTTGCCGGTGAAAACACACAGGTAAATGTGAGCACCAGGACTTGGTGACCAAATGGTCCTGCCACCAACACTGACCCCAGGACAGGAAGTTCAGCCAAATTGTCCAGGAGCCTGGGATGCCCTCTGGGGCCAGCCAGAGTCAAAGAATCAGGCTGTTTATCTCATCTGACCCTTTGAAGGATGCTGAGACTCCCAAAATCAGAGAAAGGAGTGAAAAATGTGTCCCACCTGTGTGCTGTCCTCTCAAATACCTGCGAGCTCTGGGAGGTGAACAGGCTCCATCTACGCAGTCAGGCAGTGGCACAGCCTGGAGGTCTGAGTTCAAGTGCGGACTTGGTCTTTTACAAACTTTATGAACACAGGAAAGCAAGCCACTAGGTTTCTCTGAATCCTAATTTCTCCACCTCCCAAACGGACAGAATAAACCCTTTTCTACTTCCAGGGAGATGCCAAGGTGACAATTCTAACCTAAAAACAGAAAATGGACTCAAAGCAATTAGGGACTTAAAATGATACTTTACAACTGATTGACAAGTAATTCTCAAATCAACTAGAGACAAAAAGGAAAAGTGTCTGGGGCAGGTAATTTCTTTCACTTCACATGTACCCCGAGACTGATGGCACACAGAAGGTGGCAAAGGTCTCCCCATCCTTCCCTCCAGGAAGAGGGAGACCTCCATGAAGATAATGGGATTGTGGACCCTGCGTCATGAGGGGTCTGCCTGAAACCCAGAAAGTGTATAGATACAGGGAGAGATTGCTCCTGAGCTGGCAAGCTCTTGCCATCGGCCGCGTCTCCCGCACGTTGCCTCATCAATCTATCATCCTCTTAGCAGCTGACACCTCTGGCAGCACCTCCCAGCAACCCAGGCATTAGAATTGCAAGAAGCCCAGCTGCACCGGGGAATACAGATGGAGGAATCTCAGATTCAAATTTGTCTAAGTATTGTGAACAACCAGACCCGGGCAAGGCGTTTCAACTGCCCTTCCACCAAAGGGAAGTGGTGGGGGTTTTGTTAGAAGTACAAATTGCTTCTTAATGCAGAGGATAAAGCTGGGCTCTGGCACCTCCTTAGAAATTCCTCCTGCTCCCAGGAAAGCCACCACTGCATGTCAATTTTAATTTTTGAAATTTAAACCGAGGGCTTTGTGTCTAAGCTCCATCTCATCGGAGGAAGGGAGGAATAAGTCAAAAAGGATTAGGGGCCCACTGGGGATTGCAGATCCATAGCAATTAGACTTCATTTGGGTCTCATATATTTGGTTTTAATTGCATTTCTGGATGATACAATCGACAAGGCATCAGAAATTGATACGTACTCAACTGTAGATGGGATCAACTCTGCCCTCCCCAGTTCCTGGGCTCAGCTGGCTTTGGGTTCCACAATCACTGGGTTGGGGTAGGGTGGGGTTGGTGGGGAACTGCCGTTCATTTGGGCTGGAACTGGGAGGGCGATGGTTTGCATATCGATATTGTTTTCCTCCTCAATATCTTTGAGCACTTTATGCCTAGACTTGAAGCAGATGCAATCATTGCTAATATTCAAGTGAATGACAATAAAACATTATTCAAATAAAATAAGAGCATAAAGAGGAATAGCGACAGAGACAAGACTCAAGGCAGGGGGTATAATTGTCTTTTAAATCAGAATCACAAATTTCAGCATCTTCCAGGAACTAAAGTTGAGCACATTGCAATTTGGGAGCAGACATATAGCCACAAATATGTCACACACCACACTAACATGAGTCTGAATATGTGTGTGTGTGCACCTGTGTAGCATGGATTAGCAATGACAACCACATTATATCCACATGGGGTGTGTGTGTGTGCATATCCAGTTCGATATAGGTGGCACACTTCAGGGTTGCCTCTGTGTACATATTCACATTTCTCTGCAAACAGCTGGTCAAAATGAGCTCCGTAAATACTAACAGGTTGCTAACTAGTTATTTTGTAGATAATGTACTGTTTATTGGAACTCAATAATCTAAAAACGGAACAAAAAAGTGAAAAAACAAAAACACCATGTGGAGTGTTTTCTTAACCTCTGTGTGTGTGTGTGTGTGTGTGTGTGTGTGTGTGTGTAACAGTGAAAGAAAGGAAAGGGAAGGACCAAACAAATGCAGTCAGGTTCAGAGCAGGTGCCCCATACCACCACGCACAAAGGAAGACCTCTAAAGGGGGCTGTCCCACCAAAGGGAGAGTCTAGTTCATTTAATCACACAGCTCTGGGTGAATTCAGGGAGTTGGATGGTCCATACAATTGCCTCAGTGTACCAGGCAATTGACTTGGGGATTATGGACCCAGCTAGTGTAAGCTGATAGACATGTGCTGAGTGCATTACATGCCCAGGTGGGTGTGTTTCCTCAGGGATTTCTCTACTGCCTTTTAGGAGATCTCGGAGATCACCTGATAGCAAATACTTCCTTCATTCTTCTCATTTTGCAGAAATGCCTCCTCTTCCCTTTCCTTCTCCAGAAACTCCTGGCCTCTACTTTCTCCCACAAGACTGGGATCCTGAAAATCCAACCTCGGTCTCCTGTCACCCTCTAATTCTTCCTCCCGCCCTCCTCTGGTCCCCTCCAATTCAAGGCTGCAGCCCAGCCGGCCGGAGATGCACTCTAAAGGGTGAGAGGCTACCCTCCGGTCTCCCCACATCTTTTCACCCACCCAGGCAGCACAGACAAGGCAGTGGCTGGCAAGTGGGGTAGAGATGGAGCTATTCAGGGCCCAGTTCTGGTCTTTATGTCAAGGTGAACATCTGGAGGCTCAGTCCCGGCACCAGGCTGACAGAGACATCAAGAGTCCATAGTCTAGAAACATAATTTAATGCATCGCGGTGGGTCTGAGGCGGGAGTGCGGTGTAGAGATGGATTTTCTGATTGCTGGGATTCTGCTGAAGGTGGGATTTCAGCTGATGGACAGGGACATTTGCACAAGTATTTCAGGTCACAAAGAAGGACACCCCAGGGAGCTTGTGCTCGCTTTGGCCTACCTCGGTGGCCAGAGCTGGGAGCCCTCAGTCTCAGGGCTCTCGGAGGAGGAGGGGGACTGGAAGCACTCAGGCATCCCGCTGGGGCCTGTCCAGTCCAATCAGCTCTGCAAAGTCTGCGCTGCCGCCTCCCTGGCTGGGGTTTCAGGTTCACGCTCATTTCTCCACTTGGGCATCCCGCTCTCCCGCCCCGGGTTGGAGCCAGGAACCAGGAGCACAGCCAGGAGATGGCAAGTCACAGACACACGGAGGTCGGAAGCAGGGCAGGAAGGACAGCGGGGGTGTGTCTTTTCCAACGATGTCAGGAAGTGTCACGAAGCGAGAGTGGTCCTCGCCAGGGAACAGAGCGCCCCCACGGGCATAGGGCGGCCTAAAGCCACCCCACCTCGCTCTCCCTGCTCCTCTAATCCGGGTACAAAAGAAAGCCCGAGAAGGTGCTGTACTTGTTGTTATTGCCTCCGTGCGCCTTTCCGCCGTCCAGCTTCACATACACCTCGTCCCCCGAATCAAGGTGTAGCACCACACTGTTACTCGCGTAGTCGTAGTTCTGGTCGGCATCCTGCGCGATGGCGCTGGCCCGGACCTGGGGGCGAGCCGTCAGAGCGGGTGGGTCGAATATCTCTGCCTGGGCCCTTGCCCGACCCCCCATGTGGCGTGCCCCCTGGCCGGCCTTCCGCTTGCCCCTCCAGAGTCCACGCTCCCACCCAGGCTCCACGCTCTTTCTCCAACTTAGTCAACTCCTTCCCGGCACCCTAGTCTCCGCAGTCGCCAGATCTGGGAAGAAGGGAGGCAGAGGGCTTCGCGGACACTGACCCAGTAGGGAAGAGCGGGAACCAGGGGCCAGGGCCAAGAAGAAGGGAGACAGGAGAGCACAGGGGAGAATGGGGCGCACAGGGAGATAAAAGAATGAGGTTTCCAAGAACCCCACGGGGGCTTCAGGCGGCTATGCAAATAGCAGGGGAGTGCAATTGGGGTGGCGGGGAACCCAACCTTCGCAGCTACCGGGTAAAATGCGACCAGGACGCACTGGGAGACGCGATGCTGCTATGCGCTCCCTCCCAGTGGGGAGAAAGAGGCTGAGTTCTCGGGAGGTTTTGGGCGCTGGGTGGGAACGAGGGTCCGCGGGGACTTGCGCGGGTGGAGGGGAAGCGGGGGTGTCACTGACCTGCCCGTTCTTGCAGAGGTCCGCCCACATGCTGGTGCCGTCGCCGCCGCGCATGAGGATATGGTAGGTGAAGAAGTAGATGCCCGCACCTGGCAGCTGAACTTGCCCGTAGTAGGGTCGTAGTGATTGCCGAGATTGGTGACCACGTCGTCGAATTTGAGCACCTCGTAGCCTTCGTGGGGGCTCTTAAGACCCACATAGAAGGCGATCTTGGGACCGCTGAAGGCGGCGCTCAGCGCGCCAGTCACTTCGCCCTCAGAGTCACCGCCGCCCCCGGTTCCGCCACCCACCACCCCGACACCTCCTGCCGCGCCCGCCGTCAGCTGCAGGCCAGGCAGCCCGGGCCGCCCCGAGTCGCCCTTCTCCCCCGGGGGACCCCGGGGTCCAGGTGGGCCCGGTTCTCCCGGGGGGCCCCGCGGTCCCGGCTTGCCAGGTCTCCCCGGGTCGCCCTTGGGTCCCTGGATGAAAGGGGGCGGAGGGTTGACGCTCAGGTCCTGCATGACTTCCAGCGCGGCAGTGCTGGGTCCCGGCGGCGGAGCCTTGGCTCCCGCGGGCCCTCCACCGGGTGCGGCGGTGTAGGGGTCGCAGATCATGCGGCAGGTGCCCATCATCTCGTAGTGCGCCGCGCCGGGGGGCGCCGCCTGCAGCAGCAACGGCACGGCGATAAGCAGCCCCAGCGCCATGGCCAGGAGCACGCCGACGGCCGCCAGGCAGGCGCGGCGCCGCCGCTGCCAGAGCCGGGAGGCAACCGCCACCAGCTCCTCCTTGCCACCTGGGGAGGTAATGGTCGGGCGGCGCAGGCGGCCCCGCTCCCCGCGCTCGGGGGCGGACTCCGCGGGTCCCGGTCGCGCCCCCGACGTGGCGACCCCTTCCTCTGGGCGCGCAACTACTTCAGCGAGAAGCACCCTGGCCCAGGCGCCGGTGCCCACCGCGCTGGGACTGCTCAGAAGAGTCCCGGAGCCCAGCAAGCATGGCGGGGGACGCACAGGACGAGCCCGGCGCCGAGCGGGTCCCTGCCGCTGCGGCCCGGGAGCACCGAGTGGGAAGGCGGAGTCCCGCGAGGGCTCGGCCGCGCTGTCTACTGCCCGGCTCGGCTGGACTCAGCAGAATCAGCGCGCAGGGAGGGCGCTCGGGCTCCGCGGCGCGCTCTGCTCTGCTCTCCCGCTGCTCGCTGGCTGCCGCGCGGAGGGGGGACCCAGCTACCCTGACGTAAGGAGTCCGGGGCTGAGCGGCGGAGGCGGTGAGGAAGCAGTGCGCGCTGCCATCACTTGGGAGACGGCGCCCTCATGTCATCAGCCTTCGGTCCTCCTCCTATCGGGCGGCGTCCCAGGCAGAGGCGGCAGAGGCGCGGTTCCTCCTGGCGGTGCCTGGGAGCCACAAGTGGGCGCCGCGGGCGCAGCCGGGACCCAGCCCCTCAAGCACACCCACCAGCGGCCACACACACGCGCCTCCCACCCGCCACACTTACGGGCGCACACAGGCACGTCCACAGGGCCACGAAGGCGCCCGGAATCCCGATGCCAGCAAGGTCCTTCGGGATCACCTAATCCACCCCCTGCCTGCAAGCAGGACTAGACTTAAACTCCCCTAGTCAAGAAGAACCTCAGTCCCTTAAGCCCAGGAGAGAAGAACTTTCTGAAAGCTCTTCGGAGTTACCTCTTCAGAATGGAATAAATCTCACTTCAGGGTCTTCGCACACCTAACCAGAGGACTCCAAGCTCCCAAAGAGGTACCGGAAAACCAGCCCACCAGCTCTTTTCCTGACTCTGAGAAGCCGGAAGCCCCCCATACAAGAGTCTACTAGCGAGACTTCCCTGGGAGTCCAGCCGTTAGGAAGAGGCGCTTCCACTGCAGGGGGCGTGGTTTTCAACCTCTGATCTGAGAACTAAGATCCTGCCTGCTGCCTGCCGGGTAGCCGAAAGAAAAAATAGACTACCCTCGACTCTTTTCTTCCACTCAAAGAATGGCCTGCCCTTGTACTCTGTATTAAGTTCGTTTAAATCCAGATCCCTGGCACCCAGCCCTTGGTGGTAATCTTGGTGCACTCAGCTTCATTCTTATCCCGCCACTGCCAGGCAGATCCACAGACAGATTCCTTTGGAGTTCCTAGTTTCTGGTCCTACTGACCGGGTCGAGTTATTTAAAAAAAAAAATAGTTCAAAGCCATTCTGAGCCAAAGCTGTGACACCTAATTTAGAGAAGAATTGGGAAGACCTCCAGTTCAGAAATCAAAAGCTCTGTTTTCTGGTTCTGCTCTTGCCCTGCATATGACTTTGGGTAGACTGTTTCCTGCTCCAAGCCTTCGTTTCCCTAAAAGGCCGTCTTCCTGACAGGGGAATTCACCCGAGGGAATGCCCGGGAGGAGAGTCAGTGGTTGGTGTCAGTGTTTGGCAGAGCCTCCGTGTCTCTGGAACGGATACTTCTTCCTGAGGCTATTGCTTTTGAGGAGAACATTCATTTATCAGGTATTGTGTTGTCGTGGGTTACTTAAAATTTCATTTTGTTTCTTTCTGGTTACTCTGGGTCATTTCCCCTCTCCACTTCACACGGGTCCAGCCTCTTCATTGGTGTCTCTCCCAGGGCATAGCAGAAAATCTGGCACCTGGTAGGCCTTCACTACAGATTGTGGAAAAGGTGACTGAATCTGGCTTGAAGCAAACTTGACCCAGGTGAGAAGAGGGAGCCTGGTCTCATTTATTGAGCACCTACTATGATGCATCAGGCACTTGCATGGGCTGCTTCACGTACTCCTCCCAACAGTCCTGCAGATCAGCAGTCATTCTCCATTGTTCAGATGAGAAGACAGAGGGTTTAAAAGTGTGCAGTGCTTGCCCAGTCCTCCACTCATATAACAGAGCTGAACTCCTCCTCCCACCTGGATCAGGGGCTCCAAGAACCTGACAGTGAATATAGCGCTGGCCATCAGCCCCTGGCCATGTTCTTTACTGGGTGGCTGGATCCTAGGAGTCCTCCCTTCCCTTCCCTAAGGCCACCTCTAGAACTGAGGAGCCGCAGTGATGCTAGGAGCTACACTGCCTGGTTTCAGTCTTGGCTCCGCAACTTCTTGTCTTGTGTGACCCGGGGCAAATTGCTTCACCTCCCTGAGCCTCGGTCCCCATGTGTGTAGAATGGGAACTACAGATGTCCCTTCAAGTTATTGAGAGATTTGGTTTTTGTTAGTAACTAAGTCATGTCTGACTTTTATCATCCCATGGACTATGTGGTCAATGGTGGAAGCAACTATGTCCAAATGTTACCTGTGATTAGTAGAGTGCTCATTACCTGTTCAGCCTCTGTGTTTCCTGTTGTTGTTGTTGTTTAGCTGCTAAGTCATGGGTTTGTGACCCCATGGACTGTAGCCCATCAGGCTCCTCTGTCCATGGGATTTCCCAGGCAAGAGTACTGGAGTGGTTTGCCATTTCCTTCTCCAGGGAATCTTCCCAACTCAGGAATCAAACCCATATCTCCTGCACTGCAGGTAGATACTTTACCACTGAGTCACTGAGGAGCCACACTGAGAGATTAAATGAGTTAATTAATACAAAGGCCTTAGAACAATAGCTGGATCAGTAAATGTTCACAATTATTATTAATAATACTTTGAACCTCTACAATCACACTTAAGACTACCTCTCAAGTGAAATATGCGGGCAGGAAGCCCATGTACGGTGGGGAAAGTGGATTTATTTCAAAAACAGGGAGACCCTGAGATCATCCACACATCCTGTCCTTCTGGGAAGCAGAGGAGGACCACACCATCTGTTCCACATTCCCCTGAGACTGCCCTGCTCTGGCTTCCTGCCCTCGATCAAGACTGCCCAGTGTTTTCAGTCACTGGTGCCACCTGGACAAACATTTTCGAGGTATACATTCAGTTTGTGTTCCTCAGCCCTGCAGACCACCATCTCCCAGTTCTAGTGCTTTTGCTGCTGCAGGATCTGGGCAGGGAAGAAGAAAGGAGGAGCAAATGTTTGCTACTCAGGCTTTTGCTTTCGCAGATCTCAGACAAAGCAACCTTTCCAGGGGATCAGCATTCCCGGGAGCAACTATAGACTTGCAAGGTGGAGGGCCATTCCCCAAGGCCAGACCTCTGCCAAGGGCAGGAAAAGCAGCAGCTAGAGCAGGGAGAGCTGGCAGTCTTCTCCCCACCAGCCACATGAGTCATGGTGAGGTCCTTCTCCTGCCCTCCCTCCCTCCTTCCCTTCTTCGTGGCAGAGTTAGACAGAGTAGCCTGCTAGAGTGCTAGACACACCTTCTCATCTCCTGGCTTTTGCTCCCCCTGGAGGGACCAAAGTCATCATCAGTGACGTCTTCTCATTAATATTAATTATGACCTTTATTAGCATAATGCCTTCCGTTTAGACTATAGTTTTACATTTCAAGGCTCAGTAATGGCCAATCTGCCCCAAATTGCCCTTAATAATCCAGCCTGCTTTCCTTTCACCAGTATCCACTGACAGTCTACTATGTGCCCACTAGCCAACTCCACCTTCTCACATCCCAAAGCCCTAGTGGTCACACATACAGTTTAACACTTGATCACACACTGTCTTATCTGCTACTTTAATTACTCTCTACCAGCAGTGAACCTCGCTCTTCATTCATCAGCACCGCAGTGTCTTCAACCCGGCATGACTGTCCCCCCTCATCTGCCCTCCCTAATTATCCTTCAATTCCCAGTGAAGTCCCTTGTCCAAAGTCTTCCCTAACCTCTTCCCAAGAAGAACTGATAATTCTTACCTGTATACCCTTAAATTATCTTGAATGTACATACCCTGGCCATCATGTTTCATACAAATATTTGTTTACTCGTTAGCCTCCCTAATCAGTGTGTGAGCTCAAGTAGGGCAGAAAATCACACCATTTATTCATTAATGCATGTGTCATTCATTTGTCCCACAAATATTTATTTACTCCTATTGTATGCCAGGCACTGTGTTATATGCTGAGTGTGCAGAGGAGAACAATACAGGTGTGATCCTTTCCATTCTTGCTCTCCTGCGAGGTTTCCTTAACTCTCTCCACCTCTTTCAACTTGTGTTAGTTGAGTTTGCATCTAAACATCCGCTATTTGGCATGGCTGTGTGTTGGCTTTCTTTGCTTTCTTTAAATTAGACTTGTGAGCCAACTGGACCACAAGCTCTTTAGAGACATCTTGAATACACTGGCCAAACTTTTGCCTCTATCCCCAATGGGAAGGACATCATGATCTGAATTCAGAGAGGTAGGCTGGGGTCATATCACACAAAGTCTTAAAGATGGGAGGCACTTGAGCGTGTTTATTTGCTTGTGAAAATGGCACAGTATGAAGGGAGAAACCAACAATCAAGAGAAAGCTGAGATAATCCAACATCTGAAGTTCTTAGTAACTGACCCATGACAGATGTTCAATAAAAATTTTTTATCTTTAGCAATAATATATGAGTAATATTTACTGAGCACTAACCATGCCCAGGTACACTGCCAAGAATTTTAGACATATTAATTCTTGTAATTTTCGATAAGATGTGTGTCCCTGTCTTATAGCTGAGGAAACACAGGGTGGTGGTAAATATGTATGTTTGACAGATATCATTTTTGTATGTAATTTTTCTAGTAGTTGATCCAGGTCCTGTTGGGATTCCAGATGTTTCTCCAGATCTGAAGTGCCAACCACTAGGTCACTGGCTGAAAAATTCATGTGCATTTACTTTTAGCTCCCAACTAAACTGTGAGTCTCTCAAGAGCAGGGACTATTGTGAGGACACAGTAAATGTTCAGGAAACATTTACAATGCTGTTGCTAAGTCACTTCAGTCGTGTCCGACTCTGCGCAACCCCACAGATGGCAGCCCATTGGGCTCCGCCATCCCTGGAATTCTCCAGGCAAGAACACTGGAGTGGGTTGCCATTTCCTTCTCCAATGCATGAAAGTGAAAAGTGAAAGTGAAGTCACTCAGTTGTGTCTGACTCAGAGACCCCATGGACTGCAGCCTATCAGGCTCCTCCATCCATGGGAGTTTCCAGGCAAGAGTATTGGAGTGGGATGCCATTGCCTTCTCCGAACATTTATAATACTTTCACTATTTTGTATTGTTTGAAAATTTTACTTAAGTTAGCTCAAGTCATGATGTGCTCAAGGAATAAAATTTTGAAAAGATAGTCTTTATGGTGGAAGAGTAAGAACTGAGGGCAAAGAAGGAGCACCAACTTTGTCAGCCATTTAAGCTCCAGTTAGTCTTTGCAAAAACCAGAGTGATCTTCCTTCTTTCCTCCCACTCTCCCTCCCTTCCTTCCTTTTCCTTTCTCCCATCCTTCTTCCCTCCCCCTCTCCCTCTCTTCTTTCCTACTTTCCTTATTCCTTCACTTATTTGCTCATTCAGTCTCTCAGTAAGAATTTTATTGAGCACCTACTATATGCAGAGTGCCCTGCTGTGCCAGAGTAGGATTAGTGGGAGCATGGAATGGAGGTCTCAAGATGAGGTCCTTACTAAAGAGCTTACAGACTTAGTTGGAGGGACTAACAAATAGAAAGCACCCAAGTAGCCACATAATACATCATTTAGGTGGCATAGACAGGGGTACGGACAGGAAGAGGTTGCTAAAATCAAGGCCTTGTGGCCACGGCCCTTGAGGAAGTCTGCCCCAGGATGAGGAGATAGAGAATAACCTTAAAGGGCAGGTAATATTTGAACTGATCAGGTATCTGGGTGGATAGTGGAGGTCAAGTCTTCTAAGGAGTGAAGAGGCTTGTCTATACAGAGCAGAGGGGACTGTACAAGGCTGGTGTAGACAATAAGCTGTACACATTAGCTTTCCCAGCAAGTCACCCCACCACTACCTCCCTGCAAATGTTGATTACTCTGCCCTCTGGCTCTATTTTCTTTATGAACTTTCTAGAGATATTATTGTAGGCATTACCCTGTGCCTCTCTTTGTATATCCAGCCCCCAGCCTCCCAATCTTCAGCTATGTTTACTGAGTGATGGCTTTGAAAAAAAAGATAAGGGCAATAACAGTTTCTATCTGTGCGGGGCACTTGGCTAAGTGTTCTATGGGGTATGGGTCCCACAGCCTCTCCCAGTCCTTTCAGGCAGGAACAGATGCCCCATAGCTGTGGACCAGAGAGTGGCTAAGGCTGAGTACACAGGCTCTCGCTCTTTGTCAGGGCCACCGTGACCTGAGGACTCTCTTTCCATTTCAGCTCCTGAGATGCTGAAGGGGGAGGAGGAAGAGCACTCCAGCCTCAGGCCCTGAAGATATTCAGACAACCCTACTTAAGGGCGGATGCGGAAGTGCCTGCTGGGCCCATTAGCCCAGAAGCAGCAGCAACACATTTGAGTCAAGAGGGTCAGCCAGCCCTTGAAAATGCACGCCTGACTCTCCTAGGCGAGGAGCCCAGATTATCTCTGCTTTGATGAGCTGGCCCTGGCTATGTCTTCACACAGCTATGGGTCTGTAGTTATCCCTCATATGTTTTCCCCAGGACTCAAGTCCCCTGAAACAGCCCCAACTGCCAAAGACAGCTCTCTCCGAAACCCCAGGGAATAGTGATTTAAGCTGGGACTCCCCCACTAAGCCACAGTGGCCCAGCCATTCGGGTCACACCACCCTGCATCTCTCGACCCTCTTGCAGGCACTCCAATTACTCATCAGTTCAAGAAAGCATTCATGGAGGGCCTACTATGTGCAAGATATGGGGGATACAGCTGAAAGTAGAGACATCCTGTCCTTGCTGACTGAGTAAGCTTACAATTTTGGTAGATTGCTTTTCCAGACTCTTCTCTTGTTTTCCTGATAACATCCACCAACATGGACTTCACCTCATCCAAGCCATCTATGCCTGGGACTGGGGCAATACATGTGACAATCTCAGATGGCCTTTGTGGTATCCTGCTTCTCTGAGTGTGTTTCTCCTCTGGGAAGCTGTATGTTCCTCAGGCAAAGACACTTTCATTTGGTCTCCTCATCCCCACAGGACTGGTCCTGGGACTGACCACTCAATATGCATTTGTGGGATGGAGCAGAATGAAACCGGAAACCCAGTCTAGGTGGTTTTTCTCTGGGCAGCACAGCAAGCCACCGACAGCCCCAGAGGCCCCCAGAGAAGTAAGTGTGGCTTCTTGCTTTTGTTTTCTTTGCAAGTTTGCTATTAATAAAGCAAGTTTCCACGTCCTGAAAATGTGCCTATGGGTTGCCAATGGAAGCAGGCTTTTGATTCAAAAATTCATCTGAGATAGTAAGGATTTCTTCTAGAGGGAGACTCAGTTCTTTGTTTATACACATGTAGAACTTCGCCATAGAGCAGGGTCCTCCTCCTACTGCACCAGCACTAATGGGACAGCTACCCCAGGCTAGGCACTGAAGGTATTTCTTGGCCTTGAAGCCACAGACAAGGCAAGGCAAGGCAAGGCAACAAAAAATACACCACCACAGTGTTCCTGGGACCTTAGCCATGTCTGTGAACTCCTGAGCACATGGATGTATCTTCCACTACCACCTTGCAGTGACTTCCCTTGTCACCATTTTCTGAGTCCTTGGCAAGCGTTTCTTTTCTTTAGGACCCTGTGTTCACTGATTTGATATGATGGTGGGAGGGCGGGAGGGGTGTGTGTGGATAATAGTAAGTCCAGCAAAGACTTTTGCCTGGAGAATTCCAGGGATGGCGGAGCCCAATGGGCTGCCATCTGTGGGGTTGCGCAGAGTCGGACACGACTGAAGTGACTTAGCAACAGCATTGTAAATGTTTCCTGAACATTTACTGTGTCCTCACAATAGTCCCTGCTCTTGAGAGACTCACAGTTTAGTTGGGAGCTAAAAGTAAATGCACATGAATTTTTCAGCCAGTGACCTAGTGGTTGGCACTTCAGATCTGGAGAAACATCTGGAATCCCAACAGGACCTGGATCAACTACTAGAAAAATTACATACAAAAATGATATCTGTCAAACATACATATTTACCACCACCCTGTGTTTCCTCAGCTATAAGACAGGGACACACATCTTATCGAAAATTACGAGAATTAATATGTCTAAAATTCTTGGCAGTGTACCTGGGCATGGTTAGTGCTCAGTAAATATTACTCATATTATTATTGCTAAAGATAAAAAATTTTTATTGAACATCTGTCATGGGTCAGTTACTAAGAACTTCAGATGTTGGATTATCTCAGCTTTCTCTTGATTGTTGGTTTCTCCCTTCATACCTGTCTCTTATACACATCTGCAAAGACTCCATCTTACAATGCAAAAATGTTCTGTGATCCTATTAAGACTCAGTCCTACCAGCACCTGTCTGCTTCTTGAGCAAAGGAAGCCCAGCCCCTTCCCAGGGTGTACCCGCAGGCCTGCCACTATCCATGGTGCTAATGGCTGTGGCTGCCAGACTTCCTTGGCAGGAAGGGATCATGTTTCAGAAATCCAAGAATGTATTCATGTTCCCAGACTTTGATGTGAAGCCATAGTCTGTGTGGAAATACTAGATGCTCCACATATGCCCTCTCTCACCAGGCCTCACCTCTGCATAGAAGACTTCCCCTCTGACAAGCAGGGGGATTGGATAGCTAAAAGGAATTGTGTGTGTGTGTGTGTGTGTGTGTGTGTGTGTGTTTCTCTCTCTAGTTCCCTTCTTCCTTTTTCTTGGCTCTTCACTGTGTACTATGATTATACACACACCAGGAGCCACAGCTGTAAATGAGGAAATCACTAACCCTCTCCAACAGTCACTTTCTCTGTCAAGAGAGAGAGAAATCAAGCACAAGATTAAAAATGCAGCTGCGACAAACCTAAAAGGCTTCTTCCAAACTCAAATCGTTTTGAGTTTGCACATCTCTTGCACTGTAAAGTGTGTGGAAGGAGCACACAATGCTGGTAAGTTCAGTCAGGGAGGGCTACCAAGCTGCAAGAAGATGGTCATCTTGTGGGCCTGACAGAATCATCAGGAACTGGAAACACCCACCCATTCCCATGCCCTAGCCAAAGAGGCCAGCCTCAAAGTGCAATCCCCCAGTGACAAAGAGGCACTCTTGGGGATAAGACAGCAGTTCTCAAAGGGTTTTCCATGAGCTCATTCTTGAAAGAAAGAAAGAAAAAAAGAGGATTACTATGTAAAATTCCTATGTAAACTTAGTTTGGAAAACTCTGAGTGGAAAAATTTGCATGTGTATGTTTGTTGAGCTGATGCACTTTTCAGAACTTTCACTAGGCCAATATTCCTTGTGCTCTTTTCCCCTGACCAGCTTTGATGCACTCACTGGAGCATAGAGTCTAGAACATTCTTGCTTGGGTTCCAATCTTGGCTCTGCCATTGAATAGCTGTGTTGTCTTGAGCAAGTTCCTTAACCTCTCTGTGCCACTGTCTCCTCAGCTGTGAAATGAATATAATAATACCTACCTCAGAAGACTGTTGAGAAATTTAAATGAGCTCATATATGGAGAGTCCTTAGAAGAGTGCTTGGCATGTAGTAAGCCTTAGAAAACTGCTGCCTACCCTGATTACTATCAGGCCACTGATATTTGTGAAACTTATCTGGGAAATGCTAGGTAAAGGCATTGTCTACTGAAGGTTCCCACAGAAGTGGCATACAGTCTTTTGCAGAACCTGTTTCACTTTCCCTAGCTGGAATGTCCTAGCTCAAACTTATGATGAGCCTTTGAAACAATTTAAGAGTTTCTTCCTCAGATAAGCCTTCTGTGAATCTATTCAGAAAACTACTCACTCTATAAAATCTTAAAGGAATATTGTGGGCTGGAGTTGCCTTGGATCAGGGAATTTGCTGCAGTAAGTTGCAATGGTTATGTGTCTTTCTCCCACAATGACTATGACTCTTCAAGGGCAAGAACTACATTCCATTTATCTCTACGGCCCCAGCACATAGCACAATGTCTGGGACACATGTGGTGCTCATCATGGCTTAATTAATTAATCATGAATGCTTGCGTGTTGCCTGGAAAGGATGACATGTGACATCTTCCACTGCTTACTAGCACAATGACATGAAAAGCATGACTATCTCATGCCTCTCCACTTATCAGCTGTGTGACCTTGAGCAAGTCACTTCCCTTCCCTAAACCCATTCCTTATCTTAAAAAACTAGCCCTACTTGTTACCTCTTAGGGTTTGAGGATTAGAGGTAATCATCAACCTGGCCATTCCCTCACACACCCCCATGTGCACACACCTATATCCAAGATCTTAGCTTCACCCTACTCCAGCCCTCCAGGCTTTACACACCTTTCTTCATCCCCGTAACTCCCCAATCCTACTTAGCCCTTATGCTACAATGAGTCTTTCTCTGAGGACTGAGCACAGCTACACCTCCCTGAAGTCCTCTTAAAATGCATATACCCTAGGGGAGGGTAATCTACTGAGTCCCTGACACTTTAGTCTGAATTACTTTGGTAGAAGCTTTCTGAGATGCATGTGCAGTCTGGAGCTGGGTACCAGGGATCAGTAAAGGCTGACCAGGGAAAGGCAGCCTGTGAAGTAGAAAGAGAGTGGACCTTGGTGCCAGAGCTGAGTTCAGATCCTAGCCTCTTACTGCTGGGCAACACCCCCCTGAATCTGGGCTACCTCACCTATCAAATTGGTGTCTTAACCCCTCACAGAGTGCTGGAGAGAGCAAACGAGATTGTGTATTCAGAGTGCCTGGCACTTCTTGAACACTCAAGCATTTTAGGTTCCTCTCTCCTGACTTCTCACAATGAGAGAAGTGACATGAAGAGGGAAAGGGGTAGAGGTAGGAACAAGGCTTGGGCTGAAAGTGGCTGTCATGCTGGGAGCTTAATTTTTTATTTTTTATTGGCATGTAGGCAATTAATAATGCTGTGATAGTTTCAAGTGAACAGCAAAGGGACTCAGCCATACACGCACATGTATCCATTAGGAGGTTGATTTTCATCAGGCTGGCCTGGTGGTCTGGGGCAGGGGTCGGGGTGTAGGTGTGAGATGAGGGCCTCTCTCAGCTGTTGTTCATCAGCCTCCCCTCTCCAGAGGAGGGAGAGAAAGTGGGTAGCTTGCCTCTCGCCCTTACTCCCCCCTTTTGTTCTCCACCTGGAGATGCTCCGCTTTGGCCTTTTTAGCCACATGTTGGCAGAGCTACTCTACATACAAAAGGGTGAGCCAGCTGGTCAAGTGCAGCCTGTGCTGATACAGAAATGAGAAGTGTCTGCAGGAAACACAGGTGGCCACAGCCTCTGTCTCCAGGAGGAACAGTGAGGGAGCTTCAGGCCTGGGTGTCGCCATGACTCCGCAGACTGTGGGGGATGTGAGTGGGCCTGGGGCTGGGGGCTACCAGCGCCAGAGCGAGGGCGCGCCAGCACTCAGAGGTTGTAGGGATGGAGTCTGCACAGAAGCCATTCCCTCTGACCGTGTCCTACCCTGGGACCTCTGGCACCGCTTTTCCGTCTGGGTCCTGGAGGGAAGAGAAGGAAGGCACTGCTGTGTGCCTGTGCCTTCCCTGTCTACCTTAGTGTCCATGAACCTGTTCCACCATCACCTCTGCAGAGCAGGCATCTAGTGGGGTGGTGAACTCTGCCCTCCAATCAGGGAGCATTTGGGGAGCTCTAAACTTGGATGGAGGAAAAACACATCTTTATCATCACTTTAATTGAAATTTAGCATTTCTTTCCATGAGGAGAGAAAGCTAGGAATCACAAGTAGTGTTAGCCATACTTGTCACCAAGAAGAGTTACATGTCTTCTCACGGCATAGGGCAGCGATCACAGATGTATGACCCAGTCACCTGATGTGTAGACCGGCCTTAATCTAGTTAGTGGAATGAATTTATAGGAAAGCACATGCAATACCACATCATAAACTGGTGCTGTAAAGCATTTTGATAATTATTTTAATGACTTCCTTTGTAACCTTGTGCATTTTATTTTATGCATACAAAAGAATATTTCTGAGGAGACGTTCATGACCTCATCAGGCTGCAACAGGGTTTGTTGGTACAAAAAGGTCAGGAACTTGTGCTCTGGAGTCAGGAGTTTCTGATCCTGGCCTTAATATTCCTTGTGCTCTTTTCCCCTGACCAGCTTTGATGCACTCACTGGAGCATAGAGTCTAGAACATTCTTGCTTGGGTTCCAATCTTGGCTCTGCCATTGAATAGCTGTGTTGTCTTGAGCAAGTTCCTTAACCTCTCTGTGCCACTGTCTCCTCAGCTGTGAAATGAATATAATAATACCTACCTCAGAAGACTGTTGAGAAATTTAAATGAGCTCATATATGGAGAGTCCTTAGAAGAGTGCTTGGCATGTAGTAAGCCTTAGAAAACTGCTGCCTACCCTGATTACTATCAGGCCACTGATATTTGTGAAACTTATCTGGGAAATGCTAGGTAAAGGCATTGTCTACTGAAGGTTCCCACAGAAGTGGCATACAGTCTTTTGCAGAACCTGTTTCACTTTCCCTAGCTGGAATGTCCTAGCTCAAACTTATGATGAGCCTTTGAAACAATTTAAGAGTTTCTTCCTCAGATAAGCCTTCTGTGAATCTATTCAGAAAACTACTCACTCTATAAAATCTTAAAGGAATATTGTGGGCTGGAGTTGCCTTGGATCAGGGAATTTGCTGCAGTAAGTTGCAATGGTTATGTGTCTTTCTCCCACAATGACTATGACTCTTCAAGGGCAAGAACTACATTCCATTTATCTCTACGGCCCCAGCACATAGCACAATGTCTGGGACACATGTGGTGCTCATCATGGCTTAATTAATTAATCATGAATGCTTGCGTGTTGCCTGGAAAGGATGACATGTGACATCTTCCACTGCTTACTAGCACAATGACATGAAAAGCATGACTATCTCATGCCTCCTCCACTTATCAGCTGTGTGACCTTGAGCAAGTCACTTCCCTTCCCTAAACCCATTCCTTATCTTAAAAAACTAGCCCTACTTGTTACCTCTTAGGGTTTGAGGATTAGAGGTAATCATCAACCTGGCCATTCCCTCACACACCCCCATGTGCACACACCTATATCCAAGATCTTAGCTTCACCCTACTCCAGCCCTCCAGGCTTTACACACCTTTCTTCATCCCCGTAACTCCCCAATCCTACTTAGCCCTTATGCTACAATGAGTCTTTCTCTGAGGACTGAGCACAGCTACACCTCCCTGAAGTCCTCTTAAAATGCATATACCCTAGGGGAGGGTAATCTACTGAGTCCCTGACACTTTAGTCTGAATTACTTTGGTAGAAGCTTTCTGAGATGCATGTGCAGTCTGGAGCTGGGTACCAGGGATCAGTAAAGGCTGACCAGGGAAAGGCAGCCTGTGAAGTAGAAAGAGAGTGGACCTTGGTGCCAGAGCTGAGTTCAGATCCTAGCCTCTTACTGCTGGGCAACACCCCCCTGAATCTGGGCTACCTCACCTATCAAATTGGTGTCTTAACCCCTCACAAGGTGCTGGAGAGAGCAAACGAGATTGTGTATTCAGAGTGCCTGGCACTTCTTGAACACTCAAGCATTTTAGGTTCCTCTCTCCTGACTTCTCACAATGAGAGAAGTGACATGAAGAGGGAAAGGGGTAGAGGTAGGAACAAGGCTTGGGCTGAAAGTGGCTGTCATGCTGGGAGCTTAATTTTTTATTTTTTATTGGCATGTAGGCAATTAATAATGCTGTGATAGTTTCAAGTGAACAGCAAAGGGACTCAGCCATACACGCACATGTATCCATTAGGAGGTTGATTTTCATCAGGCTGGCCTGGTGGTCTGGGGCAGGGGTCGGGGTGTAGGTGTGAGATGAGGGCCTCTCTCAGCTGTTGTTCATCAGCCTCCCCTCTCCAGAGGAGGGAGAGAAAGTGGGTAGCTTGCCTCTCGCCCTTACTCCCCCCTTTTGGTTCTCCACCTGGAGATGCTCCGCTTTGGCCTTTTTAGCCACATGTTGGCAGAGCTACTCTACATACAAAAGGGTGAGCCAGCTGGTCAAGTGCAGCCTGTGCTGATACAGAAATGAGAAGTGTCTGCAGGAAACACAGGTGGCCACAGCCTCTGTCTCCAGGAGGAACAGTGAGGGAGCTTCAGGCCTGGGTGTCGCCATGACTCCGCAGACTGTGGGGGATGTGAGTGGGCCTGGGGCTGGGGGCTACCAGCGCCAGAGCGAGGGCGCGCCAGCACTCAGAGGTTGTAGGGATGGAGTCTGCACAGAAGCCATTCCCTCTGACCGTGTCCTACCCTGGGACCTCTGGCACCGCTTTTCCGTCTGGGTCCTGGAGGGAAGAGAAGGAAGGCACTGCTGTGTGCCTGTGCCTTCCCTGTCTACCTTAGTGTCCATGAACCTGTTCCACCATCACCTCTGCAGAGCAGGCATCTAGTGGGGTGGTGAACTCTGCCCTCCAATCAGGGAGCATTTGGGGAGCTCTAAACTTGGATGGAGGAAAAACACATCTTTATCATCACTTTAATTGAAATTTAGCATTTCTTTCCATGAGGAGAGAAAGCTAGGAATCACAAGTAGTGTTAGCCATACTTGTCACCAAGAAGAGTTACATGTCTTCTCACGGCATAGGGCAGCGATCACAGATGTATGACCCAGTCACCTGATGTGTAGACCGGCCTTAATCTAGTTAGTGGAATGAATTTATAGGAAAGCACATGCAATACCACATCATAAACTGGTGCTGTAAAGCATTTTGATAATTATTTTAATGACTTCCTTTGTAACCTTGTGCATTTTATTTTATGCATACAAAAGAATATTTCTGAGGAGACGTTCATGACCTCATCAGGCTGCAACAGGGTTTGTTGGTACAAAAAGGTCAGGAACTTGTGCTCTGGAGTCAGGAGTTTCTGATCCTGGCCTTTATTATGGCAGAAAGTGAAGAGGAACTAAAGAGCCTCTTGATGAAAGTAAAAGAGGAGAGTGAAAAAGCTGGCTTAAAACTCAACATTCAAAAAAGGAAGGTCATGGCATCCGGTCCCATCACTTCATGGTAAATAAATGAGGAAACAATGGAAACAGGGACAGACTTTATCTTCTTTGGCTCAAAAATCACTGCAAATGGTGATTGCTGCCATGAAATTAAAAGAGGCTTGCTTCTTGAAAGAAAAGCTATGACAAATTTAGACAGCATATTAAAAAGCAGAGATGTTACTTTACCAACAAAGGTCCATCTAGTCAAAGCTATGGTTTTTCCAGTGGTCAAGTATGGAAGTGAGAGTTAAACCATAAAGAAGGCCGAGAGCTGAAGAATTGATGCCTTTGAACTGTGGCATTGGAGAAGACCCTTGAGAGTCCCTTGGACTGCAAGGAGATCCAACCAATCCTAAACAAAATCAATCCTGAATATTCATTAAAAAGACTGATGCTGAAGCTGAAGCTCCAATACTTTGGCCACCTGATGCAAAGAGCTGACTCACTAGAAAAAAGACCCTGATGCTGGAAAAGATAGAAAGCAGGAGAAGAGGACAACAGAGGATGAGATGGTTGGATGGCATCACTGACTCAATGGACATGAGTAAGAACAAGCTCCAGGATATGGTGAAGGACAGGGAAGCCTGGTGTGCTGCAGTCCATAGGGCTACAAAGAATTGGACACGACTGAGCAACTGAACAATAAAAACAATGACATACGATGCTTAGAGGGATAAATATGATCAAAGTTTTAGCACACTGACAGCTATACTGTGAGTGCCCTGATACCAAAATGATTCTATCACCCTGATTCATCTCCCCCTCTCTGGGCACAGGGAACTTACCCAGCCCACATGTACCATGTAGAATTACACCAGAGAAACAGAACCAACAAGAGATATAAATTAAGGAAATTGTTGCAAGGAACTGGTTTGTATAACTGTGGGCAGTTATATAAGTTTTAAATCTGAAATCTGCAAGGCAGGCAATCTGGAAGGGCAGGCTGGAACCTTCTAGCACAAGCTGAAGTTGCTGTCTATCCACAGGTAGAACTTCTCCTCAGAGAACCTTCGGCTCTGTTCTTAAGGTCTTTCAACTGATTCAGTCAGGCTCACTCAAAGATGATCTCCTCTATTTAAAATCGACTGATTACAGACATCAATCACATCTTCAAAAAGAAAAAACAAGAACAAACTAACGAAAAAGTCTTCACAGCAACACCTAGATTAGTGTTTGATGGAATAACTGGGGAGTACAGCCAAGCACACACCACGCCAGGAGAGCACAGGGAGGTGCCAGAGTCTCACCTGCAGGGAGCAGGTGCACGTGGGCCAGTGCCCCACGAGCCAGCTACGTCTCGCCTTCAGATCCTGACCCAGGCGCTGCCCCTCACCTCTCTGGGCGGGACATCTGGGCCCCTCCATGCTCCCACGGAAAAGGCAGGGAGGTCTGAATGCAGTATTTATAGGATACAGAGGTGGTGCAGACCTCCCCTGGGACATCAAGGGGAGTGAGTCATCGCTGGAGGGCCCCCTCCTGGTCGGGGGATAGATAACTCAGGGGCAAGAGCCCCTCAGAAGTACACGGCAGATGCAAGTCTTCACTCAGAGACAAGGGCCTTTTTAGGATGGAGTTTGGGGAGGAGTCTGCTGGGTTAAGACCAGAATCTTGACTCTTAACTGCCAGGCAGACCTTCTCCTCAGTCCCTTAGCTAGGGACTTTATGAAGACGCTAAGCGTGTTTTAAGCATCATTGCTGAGAATCCTGGGCTAGCTTCTCACTGGGCCCATTTCTGCTTCAGCCCCTCTTCAAGGAAGGGAAGCAGGAAGCCCTGAGTCTCTTCCTGGTTCTCTGTGAACTGCGGCAGATGCTGGCGGGCCACAACCCCTGCCTGTCTACCTGAGGACAGTGCCTACCGACATTCTGACTGCTGTCCCCGTGGTCCCGAGTTCTATGCAAGGGTCACTCCCCGCTTAACAAGGGAAGGTGCACAGGCCTGAGACTGTTTCTGCATGGCTGCCCCCTGGTGGCAGAGGGTGGTTATATATCCCTTCTTGCCCAAGTTTATGTAGGTTAAGCTTCAGCAGCGGTAAGAGGTGCTTCTGTCTGAGGATGACAAGGAAGATTTATGGGAGAAAAGGGGACATCTAATCTGCGCCTCAGAAGACCAAAAGCAAAGGCATGGGGGCATTAAGGAGCGGGGCTCTTGAACCCTGCAGCCTGGTAAAAAGTAAAGTGGTCACACACCACGCCAGGAGAGCACAGGGAGGTGCCAGAGTCTCACCTGCAGGGAGCAGGTGCACGTGGGCCAGTGCCCCACGAGCCAGCTACGTCTCGCCTTCAGATCCTGACCCAGGCGCTGCCCCTCACCTCTCTGGGCGGGACATCTGGGCCCCTCCATGCTCCCACGGAAAAGGCAGGGAGGTCTGAATGCAGTATTTATAGGATACAGAGGTGGTGCAGACCTCCCCTGGGACATCAAGGGGAGTGAGTCATCGCTGGAGGGCCCCCTCCTGGTCGGGGGATAGATAACTCAGGGGCAAGAGCCCCTCAGAAGTACACGGCAGATGCAAGTCTTCACTCAGAGACAAGGGCCTTTTTAGGATGGAGTTTGGGGAGGAGTCTGCTGGGTTAAGACCAGAATCTTGACTCTTAACTGCCAGGCAGACCTTCTCCTCAGTCCCTTAGCTAGGGACTTTATGAAGACGCTAAGCGTGTTTTAAGCATCATTGCTGAGAATCCTGGGCTAGCTTCTCACTGGGCCCATTTCTGCTTCAGCCCCTCTTCAAGGAAGGGAAGCAGGAAGCCCTGAGTCTCTTCCTGGTTCTCTGTGAACTGCGGCAGATGCTGGCGGGCCACAACCCCTGCCTGTCTACCTGAGGACAGTGCCTACCGACATTCTGACTGCTGTCCCCGTGGTCCCGAGTTCTATGCAAGGGTCACTCCCCGCTTAACAAGGGAAGGTGCACAGGCCTGAGACTGTTTCTGCATGGCTGCCCCCTGGTGGCAGAGGGTGGTTATATATCCCTTCTTGCCCAAGTTTATGTAGGTTAAGCTTCAGCAGCGGTAAGAGGTGCTTCTGTCTGAGGATGACAAGGAAGATTTATGGGAGAAAAGGGGACATCTAATCTGCGCCTCAGAAGACCAAAAGCAAAGGCATGGGGGCATTAAGGAGCGGGGCTCTTGAACCCTGCAGCCTGGTAAAAAGTAAAGTGGGAATGAGAAGCATGAGAGAGACTGTAGACAGTGCTGGAAGTGGGAACAGCTTTTGCCAAATCCTGGGTCAATCCAGGCCCTCATTAACATGGAAACTGGAGAGTCTGGTCCTTTAAAGGCAGTGAAAACCTTTGTTCTAAAGAATCCCTCTGAGTCCTTGTTTGTATAACTCATAAAGTGGCCTCAGGCAGGAAGAAACCCAGCTCACCAATAACCGAAGGGCTCCTGGGACCACAGGGGAACTGGGCAGGGAAGCATGAGCCACATCAAGCACAGGTCTATTCCCAGAAATGAGACTTCCACCCCAGGAACATTACCACCCAGAGGGTAATCAGAGGGTTTAAACTCCACACCTTTCTGCAAAATCATTAACAGAGTTTAAACGTGCAAAGGGGAGCAGGTAAGGAGAATAAAATGCATGTACACAGCCCTTTGGGGACACCAGTCATGTCACCTATTTTCTCATAGGTAATCCTTGTAACAACTCCTCCTGAAATATACTGTCAGCCCCATCTTACAGCTGGGGAACCCAAAGCTCAGAAGTTAAGCTATTTCCTCAAGATCACATCACAGTTAAGTAGCCCAAGTGATATTTGAACCCAGCCTTCACATCGTTTTGCTGCCTTCCACCAGGGTTTGGACATTCAGAAGGATGTTTGTAATCACCATCACAGTCTGCCCTCATAAGCACCCTGGAAGATGGGGAGCCTTGTCATCAAGACTGTGACCGTGGGTATTGTGATCCCCATTTGACAAGTAAGACTGGGGCCTGGAAGAAAGTCAGATGCCAGCACAGCTATCACCAGCTGGAAGAGATTCTGTGAGACTCGCTTCCATCATCTGGACACCGGAACTGACAGCACTGGAGCAGAACCCTCAAGTCCACGCCATCTCAGCGCACACAAGCCACCCTCTCAACCACCAACACGTGCATTTCTGAGCCCAAGGTGCAGAACGGGCTGAGCGGGGACCAGAAATCTGCACTCTGATTCTTTGCCCAGGAGGCGGGATGAACTCTGCCACTAGACTCACTGAAGCAGCCTATCCAGTGGTTGGTGGGAGTCGTATGTAAGCACCCTTTTGCAGGGGGCAACTCCAAGATGCCTGTTGCTTGCTTCTCCCACCCCCATCCTGCCTCCCTGCACCTTTTCTGGTGTCTCCTGGCCTCACCTCCCCAAAATGAACCCCTGTTCATTCGTTTCTATCTCTGGCTCTGCTTTCTGGCAGTGTAGGGGAACTACATGAGCTCATGCATGTACATCCACAGCTTGCTGTTTTGTGGGTGGTTGTGAGTGTGTGTGTGTGTGTGTGTGTGTGTGTGTGTGTGTGTGTGTGTACACACGCTAAGTTGCTTCAGTCTTGTCTGACTCTGTCGCAACCCCATAGACTGTAGCCTTCCTGGTTCCTCTGTGCATGGGGTTCTCCAGGCAAGAATACTGGAGTGGATTGTCATGCCCTTCTCCAGAGGATCCTCCTGACCCAGGGACCGAACCCTTTTAAATTTATAATACTTCTGGGTTGGGAATTTGCACCTCCTCTGTTCTCTGATCCCCCAAGAGTGTTGCAGGCTCTAGCTTCCACCTGCCTTTCTTTGAGCCCCTAGAACACATCAGGCTCTCAGCTTCTCTACTTCTGATGGACAGAAGTAGAGCTCTGCGACCTCACCCAGTTCCCTAGACTGTCATTTGGCCCCTGTGCCAAAGTGGGGTTGAGAGCCAGAGAAATCACTGACCCTGGCTTCTTTCTGGCTGGGACTCTATTTGCCTCCCAGCCCCCTGCCCCTGCCCTCTGATACCTGAAAAAAAAACAGAGGTTAGTCCTTTCAAGGCCCCATATCCCTCTTTCCACAGTCTAAAAGCCAGACAGGCTGATGATGCTGGCTACACGGCTGCCTTCCTTTCCTGAACTGTCTGCTTCCCTTTAACATCCCTACTTCCACCGTGGACCACCTACCCCACCCCCAAGGAACATCCACAGTCTGGGGTCCCTGCCTCTGCCCTTCCAAGAAAAGATAAGCTTTCACAAATAAAATAAATTTGCAGTTTCTTAAAGAGGCTGGAGACAGCAGGGTGTGGGCCACAAATGTGGGCTTTCAGGCATTGGCAGCAGGACAAACAGGGTGTCATTCAAACGCAGAAGGGATAGTTTTCTGCCCAAGGTCAGGCCTCTTTGGGGTGGGCAGGTCTGACTCACAGTGGAAAGGCCACACTTGCTCTCAAAGGGGCCCAGTCCACCCCTCTCCTCCATCCTTTACCCCAAGATTCAAATCCAGGCTAGTCTGACCACCACCCAGCCCCACCCCCCGTGAAAAAGAAATGGACTTTCATAAGAGTTAGGCCTCAAAATAGGAACAGGGGCAGGAAGAAGAAAAAGAGCAGGCTTCTCTGCCAGTCCCCCTCCCTCTTTTAGCCCTGGGGATGAGGGAGAAGCCACAGAAGCAGGGACCCCTCTCTGCCTCTCCTGGCTCTTGCTCCATGAACTGGGCTGGAACCTGTCCACTGGGCCCATCAGGGTTCCCCATGTGTCCTCCCCTGGCCAGCAGGCCCCTGGCAGCTCTGGTCAGAGAGCCCAGCTGGCCGCAGCCAGCCCCTGCCCACCCTGGGCCCTGCTCAGAGGACAAGCCTGAACTGATTCTGTCAGGAAAGGTTAGACTTGTCTCCCAGGCTGGCTGGATTCGGGGGGACGAGACAAATGCATTCAGACAGCTCGGATCCAGAGCGCTATCTGTCAAACATGCTGGCCACCTCTCCGGCAGTGCTCTCCCCGGAAAGATCATGCGGGCTCCATCCATCCTGTCTTGAGAAGGCTGGCATCCTGGCCTGAGGCTTAAGAAAGGAGATGGAGGAAGCAGGTGCCTGCAAGCGGAAGGCCCTTGAGGGAGAGGCTCTACGTCCAGACCCTTGTGGAGAAGCCCAGACAGCACCTTCTGCCCTAGGTGGACACTGATTAGGCACCTGATTCTGCGATGATTACAACACAAGCCGCAGCCTGGCTTTGGGAGGAGGGCTGAGGACTATGAGAACACACACCCTGCGCTGTGAGGGCTCCCGCTTGCTTCCTGCAGAGGCTCCCAACCTCCACACTTCCTGCACAGACTAGCTGGTATGGCAGTGGATAGCAGGCACACTAGGTGGAGCAAGCAGGAGTGAAACCCACAAGCCTCTGAGCCCCTCCCCAGGGTGAGCTTGCAGAGGCCATTCCACAAACCTGAGCCCCTCACCAGCTCTCAGCCTGTCAGCTTCCCTGTGAGTGGTCATTTCTTTACCACAGTCTTCCCCCGCCTTCTCCTGATAAATGCAAGAACCAGAAACTTCACCAAGGTGATGAAATCCCACTAGAAGAATTTCCATGCATCGAGCCATCTTGGGGGCACAAAAAGTCTAACCACCACCTATGCATCAGGCAAAGCAGATTTTTTATTAGCTTAGCTGACTAGTCATTGTTCAGTCACCCAGTTGTGTCTGACTCTGCAACGCCATGGACTACAACACACCAGGCTTCCCTGTCCAACAACAACTCCCAGAACTTGCTCAAACTCATGCCCACTGAGTTGGTGATGCCATCCAACCATCTTGCCCTCTGTCATCCCCTTCTCCTCCTGCCTTCAGTCTTTTCAAGCATCAGGGTCTCTTCCAGTGAGTCAGTTCTTTGCATCAGGTGGCCAAAGGATTGGAGCTTCAGCTTCAGCATCAGTCCTTCCAATGAATATTCAGGATTGATTTCCTTTAGAATGGACTGGTTTGCTCTCCTTGCAGTCCAAGGGACTGTCAAGAGTCTTTTCCAACACCACAGTTCAAGAGCATCAATTCTTTGAGCTCAGCCTTATTTATGGTCCAACTCTCACATCCATACATGACTACTGGAAAAACCATCACTTTGACTAGATGGACCTTTGTTGGTAAAGTGATGTCTCTGCTTTTTAATATGCTGTCTAGGTTGGTCATAGCTTTTCTTCCAAGGAGCAAGTGTCTTTTAATTTCATGGATACAGTCGCCATCTGCAGTGATTTTGGAGCCCAAGAAAATAAAGTCTGTCCCTGTTTCCATTGTTTCCCCATCTATTTGCCATGACTAGAGGCTACAACAATGAATGTGATAACCACAGTTTCTGAACAACAGATGAGACCCTTTGAACTGAATGCTTGTGCCCTCCTCCCACCCAAAATTCACGTGTTGGGACTCTAGCCCACAGTGTGATGGTGTGAGGATGTGGGGACTTGGGAAAGTGGTTGGGGTGAGGTAAGGTCGTGAGGGCAGAGCCTCAGTGCCCTTGTAAGAGTCATGGGAGAGCTTGCTTCCGGCCCCACCTGCCATGTGAGGATACAAGAAGGTAGCCATTTGCAACCCAGAAGAGCTTTCACCAAACACTGGATACACCAGTTCCATGATCTTGGACTTTCTAGCCTCTAGAAATGTCAAAAATACCTTCTGTTGTTTATAACCACTCAGTTAATGGTGTTTTGTTATTGCAGCCCAAGCTAAGACAACAGATTAGAGAATGAATCTTAGGCTATTATTAGAATCACTCCTAACCATGAATCCTGGCCTGGTCTGGCCTCTTATTAGATATGTGATTTGGGGCAGGTGCCAGAGCCTATCTGAGACTCATCAATGTCCTATTCATCTCCATTGCCCAAAGGATGATTTGAGAGCAGCTGTAACCAACTTTCCTAGCACCACCACCTAGCTGCTCTTTTAAGGACCACCTGCTCTGTGCCTGATACTTTCCTGCATTCTTGGAATACAGTGAACAAAGCAAGCAACGATTCCTGCCCTCAGAGGGTTCACATTGCAGTGGGTGGGTGTGCCCCAAACTACCCCTTCCTCTTTATAAGACATTCACAAAGACCAAAACTCCTCCAAACTTCCCACTGAAGGTCACCTCTTAGTGTGACAAGCCTCCATGTCCTGCATGGAGTCAGCCTGCCCTCTGCTGACTCATGAAAGAGCCAGAGCAACAGGAAGGGGCACAAGATGGGTACAGATGGCTGGCACACCATCAGGTCAGTGGCAGGGCACACCAGTTAGACCACTTAACTCAGTGTTCAGGGCCCACACCTGCCCCTCAGCCTGCAGGTACTAGAGAGCCTTGGGGCCTTCTTTGAGTTCTTTTAAAAAGTGCTTTCTTCAGATATACAGTCTCCAAAATTGACCCTGCCAGTGACTCTGAGCCAGGAAAGATTTTACTACTGTTGTTTCCCTTGATGATCACTTTGATATCAGCAGCCTCCCACCATGAGGCCTTAGTGCTGCTTCCCCTGTGAAAACTGGCCAAAGAGTACACTCAGGTCCTTCTCCTAAACCCTGCTCCCGAAACTCAGGACAGTTGCGCTAGGAGCTTCCAGCAAGAACTGGGAAAGAACTGGAAGACAATAAAGGGAGGTGAAGGAGCCCAGAGCCCTGATTGTCCTCTACAGAAACACGGCTTTCTTCCTGCTAACTTCTTTTTTTTTTTTTAAACAGTTACTACAAAATATTAGCTATATTCCCAGTGTTGTACATTATATCCTTGTAGCCTATCTTACACCCAATAGCTTATATCTCTTAATTCCCCATCTCTTGGACTTTCCTGGTGGCTCAGACAGTAAAGCGTCTGTCTAGAATGCAGGAGACCCGCATTCGATCCCTGGGCTGGGAAGATCCCCTGGAGAAGGAAATGGCAATCCACTCCAGTACTATTGCCTGGAAAATCCCATAGACAGAGGAGCCTGGTAGGCTATATAGTCCATGGGGTCGCAAAGAGTCAGACAGACTGAGCAACTTCACTTTCACTTTCCACATGTAAGTGATATCATATAGTTTTTGTCTTTATCTGTCTGACAATTCACTTAGCATAATGCCCTTCAGATCCATCCATATTGCTGCAAATGGCAAGATTTCGTTCATTTTTACGACTGAGCAATATTTCATTGTATACATGTACCGCATTTTCTTTATCCATTCATCTCTTGATGGACACTTAAGTTGACTTTCATATCTTTCCTGCCATCTTCTTGGCTATTTCCATGGCCCTGCCTCCTGGGCAATGGCTGAGCCACCACACCAAAACTCAGACTCTCCTCAAGTCCAGATTCAAGATAAGAAAGCCAGCCCCTCTCTCATTCTGCCTAATCAGCCCAGCTTCACATATATGGCTCACTGGTGGGGACCCTGTGGGAGTAACTCCCTTACAGAAGCCCCAGCCTCTAGCAACAGGCTGATGGCCTCCCTGCTGGACCACAACAGGGAGACAGCAGCTTAGCGCAACACAACAACCCCACATCCGATCAGGAGGAACCCACGCAGCAGCTGCAGGAGCCAGGGCTGTCGGGGTGCGGCGAGGAGACTGTCTCCCTGCAGTGGAGGAAGGGCAGCAGAGAAGGTGAGCAAGATTAATCACATGGTTCAAAGTCGGCCACAGACTGGAATAGAAGACTGGCCTAAAACTGCTCCACTAAGTCCCCCCACCTACACTGCCCAGAGAGTTCTGCTCTCCCTAAGCCCCCAAAGGGTGCTTTAGTAGCTGTTTCCCTATGAAGCCAAATGTGTATGCAGTATTTCCTGATAAAATGCAAAGGCTGTCTGAGGCACTCCAGCCCCTCATTTGGCTCTGAGGTGTAATTAATACATAAATTAAGCTCCTACAGACTCACAAATGCCCAGAAAAAAAAGAAAGAAAAATATAATTAGCTTGCCCGTATGACTCAATCTGTCAGCTCTGAGCTAACGCCACATAACAGATCCTGAGGGCTTCAATCCAGCGCTGCTCCTGCCCTGCTCTGGGGAGGTGGGGTTTTTATGGCAACTGTAGGGAGCCAGGGGCTCTGGGTATGGGCATCCCAGCCAGCAGAGGGCTATGGGTGCAGGTGCTGCAGGCTGGGAGCCAGGGCAACCAGGTAGCATACACGGACCTGCAGAGGTGGCCCCAGGAGATGGCGAGGGGTGGAGAGGGCAGCCCCAGGGAACCAGTCTATGCATTTATCCAACTGTGTGCTTCTCTGGGCAGAGCTTGCAGCAGGGGCAAGGGGAACAGAGAATTGTACTGAACCTAAGATTCATCTGTCTCTTCCACCCTGTCATCTCTGTCCCATTACCATCTACAAGAAGAGAAAGATTGGAAAGGGAAACAGTAGCTGGAGAGGAGAAAGCAGCCGTGACGTAGGAGAGCTGATAACCGCACACATGACTGTGTGGTATCGAGGGCTTTCTCATAAAGGGTGTCACTGGACAGTCAGCACTCTGGGAAAAGGGCAAACAAACAGGTTTTTTTCCTTCCACACATTATTTATATTACAAAATCAATATGTGTTTGTTTAAAAAACATTTCAATAAGAGGATGAAGTAAAAAGTACCCCTAAACATTTCTCCCCTCACTCTCAATCCCCAGGGGATTATATCATTAATAATTTATCCTGTTATTGTGTATTCTTTCTCAGTGCACTAATATTTGGAGCAGTAATTACTAAAAGGGAAATGTTGCCAGGCATGTGGTTTGGCAACGTGGGCTGTTCACCGTGGTGCTTGTGCTCAGTTGCTGAGTCGTGTCTGACTCTTTGCGGCCCCATGGACTGCAGACTGCCAGGCTTCTCTGCCCATGGAATTTTCTGGACACAAATACTGGAGTGGGTTGCCATTTCCTCCTCTAGGGGATCTTCCCAACCCAAGGATCGAATCCTCATCTCTTGCATCTTCTGCATTGGCAGGTAAAGTCTTTGCCACTGGTGCCGTCTGGAAAGCCCTAATTCACAATCACCTGCACCATGTTGTGTACACACAGCTCCATCTTACTGTTTTTAGTGAATGCACCGCTGCCAGCATATGAAACAATTTACACACTTTTTATTTATGTTTACCACTTCATTTATGTACTCTTCTATTAATGGGTTTTTTGCTTATTTCTAAAAGTAAACTTTTTGACTTATAGAAATAATGCTGTGGAGATATTTGGGGATTGTATTATTTTTCTTGAATATTTTTTTTCATAAACTCATTTTTTGTTTGAGGCAAAGAAAAGTCTAGCTGAAAGGATTACAGTTCTAAGCAATCAAGGTCCAGCTATTAGAGGCACTATTCTGATTTTGTAAATTCAATTTCAGTTCAGTTCAGTCACTCAGTCGTGCCCAACTCTTTGTGACCCCATGGACCACAGCACACCAGGCCTCCCTGTCCATCACCAACTCCTGGAGTTCACTCAAACTCATGTCCATTGAGTTGGTATGCCATCAACCATCTTATCCTCTGTCATCCCCTTCTCCTCCTGCCTTCAATCTTTCCCAGCATCAGAGTCTTTTCAAATGAGTCATCTCTTCACATCAGGTGGCCAAAAACTGAAGTTTCAGCTTCAACATCAACATTAGTCCTTCCAATGAATACTTAGGACTGACCTCCTTTAGGATTGACTGGTTGGATCTCTTTGCAGTTCAAGGGACTCTCAAGAGTCTTCTCCAACACCACAGTACAAAAGCATCAATTCTTCGGCACTCAGCTTTCTTTAACGTCCAACTCTCACATCTATACATGACTACTGGAAAAACCATAGTCTTGATGAGATGGACCTTTGTTGGCAAAGTAATGTCTCTGCTTTTTAATGTGCTGTCTAGGTTGGTTGTAACTTTCCTTCCAAGGAGTAAGAGTCTTTTAATTTCATGGTTGCAGTCACCATCTGCAGTGATTTTGGCGCCCAGAAATATAAAGTCTGACACTGTTTCCACTGTTTCTCCATCTATTTGCCATGAAGTGATGGGACTGGATGCCATGATCTTCGTTTTCTGAGTGTTGAGCTTTAAGCCAACTTTTTCACTCTCCTCTTTCACTTTCATCAAGAGGCTTTTTAGTTCCTCTTCACTTTCTGCCATAAGAGTGGTGTCATCTGCATATCTGAGGTTATTGATATTTCTCCTGGCAATCTTGATTCCAGCTTGTGTTTCATCCACCCCAGAATTTCTCATGATGTACTCTGCATGTAAGTCAAATAAGCAGGGTGAAAATATACAGCCTTGATGTACTCCTTTTCCTATTTGGAACCAGTCTGTTGTTCTTGTCCAGTTCTAACTGTAGCTTCTTGACCTGCATAAACATTTCTCAAGAGGCAAGTCAGGTGGTCTAGTATTCCCATCTCTTTCAGAATTTTCCACAGTTTACTGTGATCCACACAGTCAAAGGCTTTGGCATAGTCAATAAGGCAGAAATATGTGTTTTTCTGGAATTCTCTTGCTTTTTCCATGGTCCAGCAGATGTTGGCAATTTGATCTCTGGTTCCTCTACCTTTTCCAAAACCAGCTTGAACATCAGGAATTTCATGGTTCACAAACTGCTGAAGCCTGGTTTGAAGAATCTTGAGCATTACATTGCTAGCATGTGAGATGAGTGCAATTGTGCGGTAGTTTGAACATTCTTTGGCATTGCCTTTCTTTGGGATTGGAATGAAAACTGACCTTTTCCAGTCCTGTGGCCACTGCTGAGTTTTCCAAATTTGCTGGCATATTGTGTGCAACACTTTCATAGCACACACAACCCAAATACTCTTTTCTAAATTAGTATTTGGGTTGTATGTTCCCCAACTGGACAAGAAGGGCAAAGGAAAACTATAGAGACTTCCAATCTACTGATTCTGCTCTTTGGGCCCAACACCAAGCTGGCTGAGCCCTCGCTGGTTTGTCTGGAAGTCGCTGACCCACCATTGAGGGAAATGGGCCAAATTACCCTACGCACAAAAAGAGTGATGTGGGAGACAGCAGGTCACCTGGGCAAGGGCAGGGGCCCACAGCTTCAAAACTCCTTCAAAACTCCTCCTGAAAGGGATAATCCCTGTGGGAGGCACAGCTCACCAAGGCACAGGCCCTTCAGTCCCCGTTGTAGCTGAGCAAGGTGGTCATATCCTCCTTGTTCAGTTCAAGTCAAAAATCTGGAAATTCTCAGCAATGCACTCAAGTGTCACCAACTTGGGGATCACGATCGAGTTCCTCTGCATGGTGAATCAGATCAGCACCTGGGCAGCGGCTTTGATCCTGGGATCCTCCAATATGCAAGGGTCTTCAGGCTTGGCCCAAAGGCCTGTCGGGAGAGCCTAGGGGACTGTAGGCAGTCGCCACAATGCCTTTGGGGTTGCAATACTGGATTAACTTCTCCTGAGTGAGGTATGGGTGGCACTTGATCTGATTAGCCATCAGCTTGTATTTTAAGCCAAGTTTGTCTAATACCTTCTCCAGTTGGAGATGGTTAAAGTTGAAGCCTCCAATAGCTTTCACCAGCCCTTCGTCCACCAGCTCTTCCATGGCTGTCCAGGTATCCGTGAAATCTTTCTCCCTGGGAATCACGTTGCAATCCTCATGCAATGGGAAGAGTCTCTCCCAGGCTTGAAGCCAGTGGATGAGGCAGAGGCCAGGTAGTCCAGCTTCAGCTTCTGGCAGGCACCATTCACCAGGCCCTTGTTGTGTAATATGCACCACAGCTTGCTAATGATGAAAATGTCTCACACTTCATAACCTTCTCCTGGAGCTTCGCCTGGAGGGCCAACCCCACCTTGTTCTCGTTCTGGTACATGTGGGCACAGTCAATGTGAAGGTACCCAAGATCAGTCGCCACCTTCACAGCCTCCATCACTTTGCCTGGAAGAGACTTCCGGGTGCCCAGCCCCAAGATGGCCATCTTTGTGCCAGTGTAGAGCATGATGTGGTTGGCCGTGACTGCTGAGATCCACTGACTGGGATCAGAGGACCATTGTACATATTTTTTAATAATTTTATTTATTTTGCTGTTGTTGTTTAGATGCTCAGTCATATCTGATTCTTTGCAACCCCCCCATGGACTGCAGCACACCACACTTCCATGTCCTTCACCATCTCCAGAGCTTGCTCAAACTCATGTCCATTGAATCGGTGATGCCATCCAATCATCTTGTCCTCTGTCATCTCTTCTCCTCCTGCCTTCAATCTTTCCTAGCATCAGGGTCTTTTCTAATGAGCCAGTTCCTCGAATCAGGTGTCCAAAGTGCTGGCGCTTCAGCTTTAAGATCAGTCCTTTAGGGTTGATTTCCTTTAGGATTGACTAGTTTGATCTCCTTGCTCACTTTGGCTGCTCTGGATCTTGGAATCTGTGCAGGCTCTTCTCTAGTTGCGGTGAGTGGGGGCTACTCTCCAGTGGCAGTGCATAGGATTCTCACTGTGGTGACGTCTCTTGTTGCAGAGCACAGGCTCTAGAATGCAGGCCCAATAGCTGTGGTGCAGGGGCTTCGTTGCTCTGTAGCATGTGGGATCTTCCTGCAACAGGGATCAAACCCATCTTCCAGCACTGGCAGGTAGATTCTTTACTACTGAGCCACTAGGGAAGCCCCTTTCTTACATATTTTTAAAGACTTTAATTTTTAGAGCAGTTTCAGGTTCACAGTAAAATTGAGAGAAAGGTACAGAGGTTTCTGGTGTGCCCCTGCCCCACATGTCCACAGCTTCCCCCATTAGCAACATCCTGCACCAGACTTGTGTGCTTCTTACCAATGATGAACCTACACTGACACATCATTATCATCCAAAGTCCATGGTTTGCATGAAGATGCAGTCTTGGTATTGTACATCTTATGAGTTTGGACAAACAGACAATGCCTGTTATCCACCATCAGAGTAAAGACAGAATATTTTCACTGCCCTAGAATTTCTCTGTGCTCAGCCTCTGTTTTTCTTATGCTTAAAGATAGAAATAAAACAAAAGCTAGGAAGATCAAGTGACTTGCCTGGAGGTTACACAACTGGAAAGTGACAAATCCTACCTTGAATTCATCTCTTCTGACTCCAGTCCAGTTTTGTTTTGTTTTCCATTGAGCCATGTGGATAGGGGAGCAGGAGACAGGACAGGCAGGAAGAAGAGAGAGGGCTGATGGGGAGGGGGAAAGGGGTGGAAATTTCCAGGAAAGAGGCAAGGAAAATCAAGAGGGGCTGAGAATGAAGTAATAAGAGGGGCCACAAATAATTATCCTAAAAAATGGTTAAAAATATTTTAAAAGTGACATTTGTTAAAGCAGATCCTTACAATCTTTCATATAATTATGAAACATTGGAGCCATCTTAGTGTTGTTATCCAGGGAGATTTAGTCCATGATTGAAGACCCACTGGAGGGAGCCCTGTACAAGATCACAGTGGTCATCACAAACATGGCAGAGCAGCCTGGTGAAGGGCTGTGGTGAGGTCTACTCTGGGGCTTCCCAGATGGCACTAATGGTAAAGAACCTACTTGCCAATGCAAGAGACAATGATAGACACAGATTCAATCCCAGAGTTGGGAAGATCCCCTGGAGGAGGGCAGAGCAACTCACTCCAGTATTTCTGCCTAGAGAATCCCATGGACAAAAGAGCCTGGCAGGCTACAGTCGCTGGATTGCAAACAGTCAGACACAGCTGAAGTGACTTAGCATACACGCACATGGTCGGCTTGAGGCTGGCGGGTAAACAGAATACAAAATGGTATGTAATGAATTAAAACTCTTTAAAGACGGGCATGTGAACAAGAGCAGATAAGATGGGGAAAATGAAAGAAGTTGTTTTTAGAGTGATGATCTTAGATAGGTATGGTCCTTGCTCCACCAGTTTCCTTTCCTGCTGTGATAAGGCATCTTTGCATACCCTCAGCCCTGTGAGGTCTGGTCCAGAAACTGTAACCATCTCCCCCAGCCCAGGATCATCTCTCTGCAGTGTTTTCAGAGCCCAGACCAAGGATGGAGATGAGGGGCAGGGGAAAACCCTCCCATCTCTGAGGTCATTCTTGTCATGGGGGAAGCAAACATCTGACCTAGCTGCTGTCAGAGAACAGATCTGGGTAGCTAGGAGATGTCCTCCATGAATGGACCACCTCCCTCCCAACTCCCAGGTGATGATAGCTCCCTTTGCTGAGAGAGGAACAAGAAAATCCAGTGACTGGAGGATAAATCCTGAAATGATGGGAGCAGGCTAACCCCAGGCCAACTGGAAAGGAAAGATGACAGGAGAGCAAGGCAAGATTCTTCTAGAAGTATCCTGATATATTTGCATGTCCTTATAGCGCTTGTACTAATGTTCACTTAATGTTTGTATCAACTCCCTTTTAACCACAATGAGGTACCATCTCAAGCCAGTCAGAATGGCTATCAAAAAGTCTACAAACAATAAATGCTGGAGATGGTGTGAAGAAAAGGGAACACTCTTACACTGTTAGTGGGAATGCAAACTAGTACAGCCACTATGGAGAACAGTGTGGAGATTCCTTAAAAAACTGGAAATAGAACTACCTTATGGCCCAGCAATCCCACTGCTGGGCATACACACCGAGGAAATCAGTATTGAAAGAGACGCATGTACCCTAGTGTTCATCACAGCACTGTTTACAATAGCCAGAACATGGAAGCAATCTAGATGTCCATCAGCAGATGAATGGATAAGAAAGCTGTGGTACATATACACCATGTAGTATTACTCAGCCATTAAAAAGAATGCATTTGAATCAGTTCTAATGAGGTGGATGAAACTGGAGCCTATTATACACAGTGAAGTAAGTCAGAAAGAAAAACATCAATACAGTATTGTTGTTGTTGAAGTCACTCAGTCGTGTCCGACTCTTTGCGACCCCATGGACTACTGTAGCCTATTAGGCTCCTCTGTCCATGGGATTTTCCAGGCAAGAGAACTGGAGTGGGTTGCCATTTCCTAATGCATATATATATAATTTAGAAAGATGGTAACAATGACCTTATATGTGAGACAGCAGGAGAGACACATATGTATAGAACAGTCTTTTGGACTCTGTGGAAGAAGGCGAGGGTGGGATGATTTGAGAGAATAGCATTGAAACATGTGTATTATCATATGTGAAACAGATCACCAGTCCAGGTTCGATGCATGAGACAGGGTGCTCAGAGCTGGTGCACTGGGATGACCCTGAGAGATGGGATAGAGAGGGTGGTGGGAGGGGCGTTTAGGATGGGGAACAAATGTACAACCATGGCTGATTCATGTCAGTGTATGGCAAAAACAACTGCAATATTGTAAAGTAATTGGCTTCCAATTAAATTAATTAATTAATTTAAAAATAAATAAAAATGTTTTGGTTGTACTGAGTATTGATTGCTAGGCACAGGCTTTCTCTAGTTGCAATAAGTGAGGGCTCCTCTCCTGATGCAGTGCACAGGCTTCTCGTTGTGGTGGCTTCTCTTCTTGCAGAGCACAGGCTCTAGGGCACATGGGCTTTTGAAGTTGTGGCACATGGGGTCTAGAGCATGGGCTCAGTAGTTGAGGCACATAGGCTTAGTTGCCCCACAACATGAGAAATCTTCCCAGACCAGGGAAGATTCTTAACCACTGGATGACCAGGGAAGTCCTCAACTCCCTTTTAGTACTTTCACCTGTTCAAAAATACCTACCCTAAATGGAAAACCATAAAGCTATTACTAATAAGTGAAGAAAAAAAAAACATTCTCCCATAATCTTCTCACTTACCTCCAGTGGCTCGGGCACCATGCTTTGGGAATGCTCATGAACTGAGAAGTATAGGGAGGAGCTTTGGAATTTAGCAGACTGGGGTTCACCATCAAAGAGCAGATGTTGACTTCTCCAGCTTCAGTTTCCACACCAGTAACAGAACACCTTCTTCTAAAGAGTCAGTGAAGCACAAGAAAGTTCATAGCTCAGAATGGTAGCCATACTAGACCTTCTCAGCAAGAAGTCAAAATAAGACAAAGTTTCTTTCTATTCTTGAACTCAGAGCTCTTTGTATACAGAGAAAAGATGACAAGATGAGTTGGTGGGGGTGGTGGCTCATCTTCCCAATCCAGGTCTAATGGGCCATCAGCATTTCTCTTGGACACTGATAAAGGAGGAAAACTCAAAGCTCAATACAAGGCATGGCATCTCAGCCACTGCCAGCCCCCACAGGGGACATACTTTATGTGCCTTAGTACCCATCCACCTGTCACTTCCCCTCAAGCCTTCTTCAAGCCCACTTGAAGCTTCTTAGCTTCATGATCTAATCTTCTGGTTAGTAATTCCCAAAACATGCCCAGTTTTTCTGCTGTCTGTTCACTTTCCATCCTGGGCAAGGACCCTTTGGGAGGCTTTTACCTCGCTGTCCTCCACCGCCCCCCAGATCAGTCCATATCCACCGTCCCCCTCCAGAGTGGTGAAGACTCTGCCTCACTCACCCAGTGCTATGGAGGGTCTCCTCACCTCCACCCTTGACGCATGGAAATGGTTCCTATCAAGGTTCCAGGACTTGTAAGTAAACTCAACCCATGCACACGTCTAGACCCTCAAGACAGTGCACCACCTTTCACATCTCAAGGCACATAGAGATCAAAGGGCAAGCTGTTTTCGCCTGGAGGTGATTTGCCCCTCCTCCAAGGTTAGAGGAAGCCCACATTTCTGCTACCAGAGCCTCCCAGCACCTGGGGTTCAGGTGGGAAGCTCTACTCAGCAGCATCCCAGATGCTCAACTGCACCTCTCTTGAAAGTGCTTCTCTCCCAGAGGGTGGGGCCCTGCACTCCTTACCTTTCTCCAGGAGGCAGAGCCAGGCTTACATGACTAGGGACAGTACTCAGCATCCTACTTACTTTTATGTATATGGACTAGAGAACCTGGTGGGCTGCAGTCCGTGGGGTCGCTAAGAGTCGGACACGACTGAGCGACTTCACTTTCACTTTTCACTTTCATGCATTGGAGAAGGAAATGGCAACCCACTCCAGTGTTCTGGCCTGGAGAATCCCAGGGACAGGGAGCCTGGTGGGCTGCCATCTATGGGGTCACACAGAGTCGTACATGACTGAAGCGACTTAGCAGCAGCAGACATTATAAAGCACATGCAAAAATTATGTTAAAGCAGAAGATGTGCTCAATCGTGTCCAGCTCTTTGCACCCCTGGGAACTGTAACTTAACAGGTTCCCCTGTCCGTGGAATTTTCCAGGCAATAATGCTGGAGTGGGTAGCCATTCCCTTCTCCAGGGGATCCTCCTAATCCAGAGACTGAACCTAGGTCTCCCACATTGCAGGCAGATTCTTTACCATCTGATCCACCAGTGAAGCCCTGGTAGAGCATAAAAAGTCTTTATTTTCTCCATCCTTGTCTTCAGTCAGACTCTGTCCCTGCAGGACATCTTAAGCAGATGTCCAGTCCTATTAAAAGCTTTAGTCTCATATCCACTTAGTGACTATTTCCTCTGCCCTTGGCCAGCCCAGGCCAGGCCTCTGGGTTCTGCAGAAAAATGAGCACAGGGGCTCTGTACTTCACGCCCCTGCCTCTCTCCAGTAAGGCCTTTTCTCCCTCAGAGATTGGCCTCCAGAGGAGGGTGAGGGAGAGGTGTGACCATCACTTGCTGGCCGGGTGCTATGCTACCCTCTCTCAGGCCATCTGTGTAACCAGGCACCTACCACATCTCAGGCACTCTGCTCTGTGCTGGGGACACCACTGGGCAGTAGGAAGAGGAGGTGACTCAGACAGATAGCAGCACAGCCTTCCTCTTCGCCGGCTCCTGGAATGTAGGACTATCTTCAAGCAGGAAGGCTAAGCCATGCTGTAGGGAGGCAGGCATCCACTATCAGGGTTATTTCCTGCCACTCCACATACTGTCCCCACACCCCTCTGCCTCATTCTTCGGCCATCTGGAGGCTGCAGGCAGCTTTGTGAATACAGACTCATCGCATACTGCCCCCTAAGATTCCTTTTGAGCAAAAACACATCATCACAGGCACCCACACTGCAGGACCAGTGACCCACACCACACCCATCAAGCCACATATGAAAGATTAGACTAAAAAGTTGAACACTCTCTCCTGGATTAGAAGACTCAATATTGTTACAATGCCCATACCAAAAATCCCAATGACACTTTTAACAGGGAAAAATATACCCTAAAATTCACATGGAATCTCAGGGGATACCCAAAAGTCAAAACAATCCAGAAAAAGAACAAAGTTGGAGACCTCACGCTTCCTATACTAAGGCAGCAGTAATCAAAATGGTATGGTACTATCATAAGAAGAGACATGTAGACAAATGGAACAAAATAAAGAGCCCAGAGATAAACTCTTGCATATATGGACAAATCATCTTCAACAAGGGTGTCAAAACCACACAATGGGGAAAGGAGAGTCTCTTCAATAAATGGTGTTGGGAAAACTGAATATCCTCATGAAAAAGAATGAAGTTAGACCCTTACCTTGTGCCATATATTGATAGAAAAATTAATTCAAAATGGATTAAATATCTAACTGTAAGACCTAAAACTGCAAAATTCTTAAAAGAAAAACACTGCAAAAATTCTAGATTAGATTTGGCAGTGATTTCTTGGATTTGGCAACAGAAGCACAGGCAAAAAAAATGTACATATATACAAGTGAGATCACATCAAAGTTAAAATTTTCTAACAGTAAAGGAAATGGTTGACAAAAAGAAAAAGCAACCAGATTGGGGTAAAATGTTTGCCAACCATGTATCTGATAATATGAAAATGATATACTCATAAAACTTAATAGCAAAAACACCCCCAAACAACCTGATTTTAAAATGAGCAGGATCTCCCTGGTGGTATGGGGGATAAGAATCTACCTTTCCATGCAGGAGACACAGGTTTGATCTTTGGTCCTGGAAGATTCCACAACTAACCCTTTGCACCACAACTACCGATCCTGCCCTCTAATACCTACAAGTCACAACTACTGAAGCCCATGCACCTATAATCCATGCTCCACAAGAGAAACCACCACAGTGAGAAGCCCACACACCACAACAGAGTAGCCTCCATTGCCACAACTAGAGAAAGCCCGGGCATAGCAACAAAGACCCATTGGAGTACAGTTGATTTACAGTGTTGTGTTAGTTTCAGGCACATCCAAAGTGATTCGGTTACACACACATGTATAATTCATTCTTTGTAAGATTCTTGTCACATATAGATTACCCCAGATTACTGAGCAGAGTTCCTTGTGCTGTGCAGTAGGTCCCTGCTGGTTATCCATTTTTTATATGGTAGTGTGCGTGAGTGTTCACCCCAAGTTCCTGATTTATCCCTTCCCTCCCACATCTTGTTTGACTTTATTTAAAATGAAAGAATAGTGGAGGGAGGCAGGAGGCCATGGAGATCTATAGAGGAGGAAACTGAGGCTCTGAGGGGTGAAGCAGCTCCATAGCCAGAGCTCGCACCCTTGCCACCAGCCCCGGCCCCACCTCTGCAGAACCTCTGGATACCTCAGTTTAGGGTGGAGGCAGACACAGGACGATGTTGGTTCCAGGTTGCCTTGCCCTCCCAGAAACAGCATTGGCAATTTCTCCTCTTCCAAGAAACTTTATTTTCTTAAAAGATCTGGACTTTCTTTCTTTCTTTCTTTTTTTCTTTCTTTCTTTTCTTTCTTTCTCTCTTTCTTTTTCTGGCTGTGCTGGCTCTTTGTTTCGATGCACACTTTTTCTCTAGTTGCAGCAAACTGAGGCTTCTCTCTAGTTGCAGTATGTGAGCTTCTCATTGCGGAGGCGTCTCTTGTTGCAGAGCACAGGCTCTAGGGTGTGTGCGCTTCAGCAGATGTGCTACATGGGCTCAGTGGTTTTGGCTCCTGGGATCTAAGGCCCTGGCTCAGTAGTTGTGGTACACAGGCTTAGTTGGCTAGCAGCTTGTGGGATCTTCCTGAATCAGAGGTTGAACCCATGTCTCCTGCATTGGCAGACAGATTCTTTACCACTGAGCCACCAGGGAAGCCCCTGAACTTTATTTCTATAAAGAGCATTACATACTGAAATTTTAAAAATAAATTGACAGCATAAGAAAATAAAAGCAAATGGGTTGAAAAAAATTATTGACAAAGTTTTCCACTTTACTATGCCAAGAAGATGACTTCTCTAATTAGCCTTCAAGTAAGGAAATATCAAAGATAATTGCTGTCCTAATTCTATAATCACATAGCAGGGGGGAAAGGGAAAAGGGAAGAATTTACAACATATGACGATGCATTTGAAAAGGAGGTGGGTGTTGAGCATATATATTTGTATATGCATAGACTATTTCTAGAAGAATGCACAAGAAACTGGTGACTTTCATTGCCTCTGGGAAAGTGGTGAACAGGCTGTTGGAAGGAGCAGGGAGACAGGTAAAAAAGGACTGACTTTTCATTATAAACACTTTATAATGTTTGGTTTTTCTGTCATGTGTATTATTACTTTTTTCCTTCGAAGGAGATTTTGGTTTAGTTTGTTCTATTTTGTCTGAGAAGGCAAATATTATCAACAAAAGAAATGACAGTGACTTAGTCATAGTCTCACATCATATCAGCAGATTTACTGGGAGTTTAAATGCAAATGAGAGGTGGCCCTAGACTTGGCTACTTAACGGCACAACTATATTACCAAAGACCAGGTCCTGTCTATCCTATTCTACTCTCTAAGTGTGTAGACTTAGTTCTCAGACTTCCTGTTCTTAAGAGCCAGGCATATGATAAAAGAAAACAATTCCCCAAGGTAGAAAAGATGCCATCTCTTCCTTTTATTAAAGTCCTTCAGCAGATGTACCCATATATCTCACTGGCCAAATTATGTCACATGTCCACACCCAAACTAGCCACTAGTTTGGCTTGGTTTTTGATATATTGAATACCTTTTGTATATATGTGATACAAATTCTTCATGTGAAGCCATCTAAGCTCCTTCACCCACAGTCCTAGTGGTCACACAAAATTCAGAGCATTCAAGGGTTTGTGGGCTCTACAACAGGAAATCACTTTGATCAAAGGATATTCATAAGATGACTCATTTCATCAAATGTACTGCTGACCAGCTTGGTAGTGTCCTCCATCAGCTTCTTACATGATGAATTCTTCATCAACTCCTCTCCACGCTTTGATTGAAGGCCTTTTCTTCAACTTGTATAGCTTTTGGCCAAAGTGCTGGGGGCCCATGTTAACAAAGTGTTAACATCACTAGTAAGGAAAAGGGACCACCTCAGACATCTTAGACTTGGGCTTCCCTCATGGCTCAGGGAGAAAGAACCCACCTGCAAATGCAGGAGACACGGGTTCGATCCCTGGTCTGGGAGGATCCCACATGCCTCGGAGCGACTAAGCTCATGTGCCGCAACTGCTAAGCCTGTGCTCTAGAGTCCGGGAGCTGAAGCTACTGAACCTGTGTGCCACAACCACTGAAGCCTGTGCCCCCTAGAGCCCGTGCCCTGCAGCGTGAGAGGCCACGGCAATGAGAAGCCTGCTCGCTGCAACTGGAGAGTAGCCCCTTCACTGCAACTAAAGTCCAAGAAGCAGTGAAGACCCAGCGCAGCCAAAAATACATCAGCAAAACATCTCCAATTCAATTAGCCCTTGTGAACACATTCTTATAACAAATGTTCTTCAATCCAGAAACACAAGTTGCAGATAACAATTTTTATATGTACCTATATGTGTGTATATATTATATATGTAATATATAGATATGTTTTGCTGCACCACCCTACTTGTAGGATCTCAAGTCCCTAACCAAGGACTGAACCCAGGACAGCAGAGAAAGCCCAGAGACCTAACCACTAGGCCACCAGGGAACTCCCCCTAAATGTGTATTTTTAAACGGATTCAAAATGTTACTTGTAAAGAAGATGTTAATAATTTACAACAAATTAATATGTCTCTTACTAAGCAGAGACACAGGCAGCAGTTTTATCAAGTAGGTTGTGATAAAGCAGTGAGATGCTGGCAGCTACACATGGAAATGCCAAGGCTGCGGACAGATGCAGGAGATGACTCAACTAGCGCAAGGCCACTGCCGTTCACAGCACGATTGTCTAATGTGGTGAATAACTCTTGATAACCTTTCAACAAAATACAATGCAACCATTCCTTGATTTATACATAGTTACATTCCTAGGAAAGTCAGGTTATGTTAAAAAAAAAAAAAACATGCACAAACCAGGGAGGGGGAATGAAATGGGAGATCAGGATTGACATATATACATTTTGATGTATGAAATAGATAAGTAATGAGAACCTAATGTATAGCACAGGGAATTCTACTCAGTGCTCTGTGGTGACCTAAATGGGAAGAAAATCCAAAAAGAGGGGGTACATGTATATGTATCACAGATTGACTTTGCTATACAGCAGAAACTAACATAACTTTGTAAAGTAACTATACTCCAACAAAAATTCATTTAAAAAACATGCAAAGAGATATCTAGAGTATGCTTATGTCAAATGGATGAAGTTTCAGTCTTAGAAATGGGTTTTTCACCTGCATCAGTGTCTCTGCTGCTGCTGCTAAGTCACTTCAGTCATGTCCAACTCTCTGCAACCCCATAGACAGCAGCCCACTAGGCTCGCCCATCCCTGGGATTCTCCAGGCAAGAACACTGGAGTGGGTTGTCATTTCCTTCTCCAATACAGGAAAGTGAAAAGAGAAAGTAAAGTCACTCAGTTGTGTCCAACTCTTCGCGACCCCATGGACAGCATCCTACCAGGCTTCTCCATCTGTGGGATTTTCCAGGCAAGAGTACTGGAATGGGGAGCCATTGCCTTCTCCCATCAATGTCCCAGTTCAGTTTAGTTCAGTTCAGTCGCTCAGTCATGTCCAACTCTTTGCAACCCCATGAATCGCAGCACTCCAAGCCTCCCTGTCCATCACCAACTTCTGGAGTTTACTCAAACTCATGTCCATCAAGTCAGTGATGCCATCCAGCCATCTCATCCTCTGTCATCCTGTTCTCCTGCCCTCAATCCCTCCCAGCATCAAAGTCTTTTCCAATGAGTCAGCTCTTTGAATGAAGTGGCCAAAGTTCTGGAGTTTCAGCTTCAGCATCAGTCCTTCCAATGAACACCCAGGACTGATCTCCTTTAGGATGGACTGGTTGGACCTCCTTGCAGTCCAAGGGACTCTCAAGAGTCTTCTCCAACACCACAGTTCAAAAGCATCAATTTTCTTCAGTGCTCAGCTTTCTTCACAGTCCAACTCTCACATCCATACATGACTGCTGGAAAAACCATAGCCTTGACAAGACGGACCTTTGTTGGCAAAGTAATGTCCCTGCTTTTGAATATGCTATCTAGGTTGGTCATAACTTTCCTTCCAAGGAGTAAGCATCTTTTAATTTCATGGCTGCAATCACCATCTCCAGTGATTTTGGAGCCCCCCAAAATAAAGTCTGACACTGTTTCCATTGTTTCCCTGGCAGCCCACCAGGCTCCTTTGTCCCTGGGATTTTCCAGGCAAGAGTACTGGAGTGGGTTGCCATTTCCTTCTCCAATTCTTGAAAGTGAAAAGTGAAAGTGAAGTCTCTCAGTCGTGTCTGACTGTTCGCAACCCCTTGGACTACAGCCTTCCAGGCTCCTTCATCCCTGGGATTCTCCAGGCAAGAGTGCTGGACTAGGGTGCCATTTCCTTCTCCAATGCATGAAAGTGGAAAGTGAGAGTGAAGTCACTCAGTCGTGTCTGACCCTCAGTGACCCCATCGACTGCAGCCTACCAGGCTCCTCCATCCCTGGGATTCTCCAGGCGTGAGATGAATGCAATTGTGCAGTAATGTCTCATGGGACATCAAAATGTCACATGGAATACGGGGCCCTTCCCTCAAGGACTGTCCCATACACTATAAGATATTTGGCATTCCTAGACCCCTCTCATTCAATACCTACAGCAAGGCCCTCTTCCCCAACATAAAAGTCCCCACTAATTTCCAGAACATACTTAGGGAATGATATTGCCTCCTTGGCTTAGACCAACCAGCTCTCCTGGTCCATATGACTTCAGAGATGGGTGATAAAAGAGCAAAATTAGGGTTCTGTAAGAAACACAGAAACACCAGGGCTTCCTCTGAAGTAGGTATATAAAAATCCAATGCTTTTTTAGTAGTAATCTTGTATGTATGTACATAACACATGCTTATATACCTATGCACATACACACATATTTGTGTAAATCCATTTAAAAGAATTTATGCCCAGTGGTATGCTCAGTGGTAAAGAATCTTCCTGCCAATGCAGGAGATGCAGGTTCAATGCCTGGGTCTGGAACACTCCCTGGAGAAGGAAATGGTAACCCACTCCAGTATTCTTGTCTGAGAAATCCTATGAACAGAGGAGCCTGGCGGGCTACAGTCCATGGGATTGCAAAAGAGTGGGACACAACTTGGCAACTAAACAATAGGAAACACAGAGGTTGAACAGGTAACGTGCAGTCTGTTAATCACAGGTAACATTTGGACAGAGTTGCTTCAGCATTGACCATATGTAGGCACTTTGTTAGTGCAAATAAGAATATCTGGTTTACTGAATGGGCAGAACTCAGTGGGCACAGAGAGAAACAGCACTATTTTTTCTCCCAATGCTATATTTTCAGCTCTGCCCTGTCAGCGCACTTTTCCTGGACCCACAGCTTTTCCGTCACACTGAGCTTCAGAACTGGAGTAGTACTTTTAAGAACGAAAGTGCAGCCTTGTCTGCATCAAGACTCCGTGTGGTGTCGGCTTCTTCCCTCCCCCAGCTCAAACCACCCCTGTGGTGCAGAAGGAGGAATAGGCCTGCTCTCTCACATCTTCTCTACCTCCCTCCCTTTCCGAGCCTGACTCTTCCAGGTTCAAGGTCAGGAAGAAGGAGGCAAGAGAGGGGTCCAGGCTTGGAGGAGTGGTGGTGGGTGATTTGTCCCCCAAATCAATTGGACTACCCTGGTGGCTAAGATGGTCAAGAATCTGCATGCAATGCAGAAGACCCAGATTTGGTCCCTGGGTCAGAAAGATCCCTTGGAGAAGGAAAAAGCTACCCGCTCTGGTATTCTTGCCTGGAGAATTCCATGGACAAATGAGCCTGGTGCTATAGTCCATGGGGGTCACAAAGAGTCAGACATGACCACGTGACTGTCACTTTCCAAGTGGGTTTGGAGGAATCACCTCCTCAAAACACCTAGGGGATGTTTGTCCTCCATAAGAAGTTCATCAACGTGAATGATGTGCTCACTGACTGATCTTTGGTTCATGCTCACAGCCTTTTCCTGGGGAGCCCCTTCCCCGAGCAGGCCATACTTACAAGCGGGCTTTTTGAGGGCAGCTTAGCCCAGCTTCTTGGAGCTCCTTTTAGCTCCTGAGAAACAGCAAATCTTTGCCTTGCCCAAGCGTGTAAGTACAGCTTCCCAGCACTGGCCCTCCCTGCTCACCATCACGGCTGCTCTAAGGCAGATCTCCACTTAAGAATTCTCCACAAAGGAAGCAAAAATCTACTCAGGTTTCATCCCAAACTCTCAGGCACCCTTGCCATGCCTTCCCTCAAATTTCTCTTTGGTCAGTCACTCTGGTTCTCTGTGGGAATGATCACTCAGCTAAAAGGGACATATGCCATTCTCTCCTTGGACACACCCTAGACTCCACAAGTCATTCTCTCAGAGCCTCTTGGCTTGGCTTGCCTTGCTCCCTTTGCTTCCTTGTCCCACAGAAAAAGAGGGGGCAAACAAACAATTTCTGTCCATTAACTTCAGCAAATTTCTTTTTAATCTTCTGTTTTTAAAGCTTGGGGGATAAAGAAAGGTTAGAAAATTACAGAAAAAACTCTGAGACAACCCCATATCCAGTCTAGATCTCTTTCCTCTGAAGTAGGTATATAAAAATCCAATGCTTTTTTAGTAGTAATCTTGTATGTATGTACATAACACATGCTGCTTATATACCTATGCACATACACACATATTTGTGTAAATCCATTTAAAAGAATTTATGCCCAGAAAATACATACTATTGTTTTGGTGGTTTTGTTATTTCCATAAATGGTGTCTTGCTGTATATATTATTCTGCAACCTTGTTTTCCCATACAATGTGTTGAATATTTTTGAGTTTTTGAGGCTTCGTCTCACATTGTCTTGGCCAGCCTTCTGTATAATAGTTGCTGTGGCAACCAGGGACTCCCAGGTGTAGCCTGACAACTTTGCCTCAGCTGCACCTCACACGGCTTCCTGCACCTCACATGGCTTCCTTTCTGCCCCAGGTGTTCTGGCGCACTGGTTAACCCTCTCTTGGGCAATCCTTGACCAACGGGAGATGGGAGCCAATGGATCAATAATCCATACTTTCAGACCTCCGGCACATGATGATTTTATAGTATATCCTACTTGGTTTCTCAGGGGATCCCCAGTTAACCTGAGCCTCAGCTACCAACAGAAATCATCAACTTAGTAACATACCCCTGTATTGGCTTTCCTGCTTCCCCATTTCATTCTTCTCAGTCCCCCAACTCCTAATCCCAGAAATCTCTTCCCACAGTGAAGTACCTAAAGGTAATCATTTGCTTCAGCTGTTTTGTGGAAACCAAGCTAAAACACTAAATAAAAATACTGTTAAAAATAAGTCTATATTGATCTACTTGACATTGAACATTGACATTGAAGTCGCTCAGTCGTGGCCGACACTTTGCGACCCGATGGACTGTAGCCTACCAGGCTCCTCCGTCCATGAAATTTTCCAGGCAAGAGACCTGGAGTGGGTTGCCATTTCCTTCTCCAGGAGATCTTCCCATCCCAGCAGATCAAACCCGGGTCTCCCGCATTGTAGACAGACGCTTTACCATCTGAACCACCAGGGTACTTGACTGGCTCTCAAAATGTGGCCTGGGGACAAAGTTCCTGAGACCATTTATAGAGGTCCCTAAGGTCAAACTCTTTCATAATCACACTAAGAATTTATTTGCTTTTTTCCACTCTTACTTCCTCACAAGTCTACAGTGAAGTTTTCAAGAAACTATATTATATATGAATGTGCAATAGTCTGAATGCAGAAGCAGGTATAAAAATCCAGCTGTCTTCTAGTAAGCCAGAAGTTGAAGAGATTCGGGGGAAAAAAATGTAATATAAAGCAATACCACTCTTCTCACTACATTTTTTTTTTTTTGCTTTGAAAAATATATCTATTTTTCATTTAAACTTTGCTTATATTATTATAAACACTATGTTAACATTAAATAGGCTTATTTTAAATGAATTGATAAGTATTTTAAAACTTTCTCAGCCTTATCATTTCCAATGCGGTAAATAGTAGTAGATATAACCCACATAAGAGCTTCCCAGGGGGCACTAGTGGCCAAAAATTGCCTACCAATGCAAGAGACAAAAGAGACACAAGTTCAGTCCCTGGGTCAGGAAGATCTCCTGGAGGAGGGCATGGCCACCCACTCCAGTATTCTTGCCTGGAGAATCCCATGGACAAAGTAGCCTGGAGGGCTACAGTCCATAGGGTCGCAAAGAGTCGGACATGACTGAAGTGACTTAGCACAACACAGCACACATAACCCACACAAAAGCTTTTTTCTGCTGCTGCTGCTGCTGCTAAGGCGCTTCAGTCATGTCCAACTCTGTGCGACCCCATAGATGGCAGCCCACCAGGCTCCCCCGTCCCTGGGATTCTCCAGGAAAGAACACTGGAGTGGGTTGCCATTTCCTTCTCCAATGCATGAAAGTGAAAAGTGAAAGTGAAGTCATGTCTGACTCTTCGAAACCCCATAGACCACAGCCTACCAGGCTCCTCCATCCATAGGAGTTTCCAGGCAAGAGTACTGGAGTGGGTTGCCATTGCCTTCTCTGAAAAGCGTTTCGAGGTTCTCAGTAATTTTTAAAATGGCAAAGGGGTCTGGAGCCCAGAAGTTTAAGAGCCACTGATTTAGTTCACTGCTTCTAACGTCTAATCCAATGAATGCATTCTACTAGTGTATGTGCCCTACTGACTTTATCCATTCACTTCCTGATGAACACTTAGGTTACTTCAGTTTTCTTCTGTAACCAAGTGAAGTGAAAGTCACTCAGTCATGTCTGACTCTTTGCAATCCCATGGACTATACAGTCAATGAAATTCTCCAGGCCAGAATACTAGAGTGGGTAGGGTAGACTTTCCCTTCTCCAGGGGAGCTTCCCAACCCAAGGATTGAATCCAGGTCTCCCACATTGCAGGCAGATTCTTTATCAGCTGAGCCACAAGGGAAGCCCAAGAACACTGGAATGGGTAGCCTATCCCTTCTCCAGCAGATCTTCCCAACCCAGGAATTGAACTGGGGTCTCCTATCACCAAGGATGCTATATAAACACCTCTGGAGCTGCTCCTTATGTATGTGTACACCTTGGGCATGTTCCTCTATGCTACAGTCTTAGAAATGGATTGCAGAATTACAGATAGGAGCATTTTTAGTTATTAAACTGAAATTGTCTTATATTTTGTACAATTTATGTTTACTATATGCTTAGTCGCTCAGCTGTGTCCGACTCTTTCAACCCCATGGACTGTAGCCTGCCAGGCTCCTCTCTGCATGGGGATTCTCCAGGCAAGCACACTGGAGTGGGTTGCCGTACCCTTCTCCAGGGGATCTTCCCAACCCAGGGGTTAAACTCAGGTTTTCCATATTGCAGGTGGATTGTTTAGCATCTGAACCACCAGTGAAGCATCCTATATCAGGTATGTTTCCTATATCAGTACACAAAGAACCCATTTCCTTACACGTGCTCTCATCAACACTTCATACTGTCCAACTTCAATTTTAACCAATACAATGGCTGAAAATTTTTCTCATCATCATTTTTCTTTGCATTTCCCTAATTACCAGTGAGGTTGGTCCTCTTAATGTAATTACTGGCCATTTGTACTTTCTATTTGATGATTGCTTGTTTGTATCCATTGATCATTTTTCTATCAAATGGTGTTCTTTTTCTTCTTGGTTTGCAGTAGTCAGTCTTTCATATATTTTCTATGTTAAATCTTTACTACATCTGTTGCCAATATGCTCTTTCATTTTATTACTTATCTTTTAGCTTTGTGTTTTCTTTTGACATGTCAAAGTTGTTTGTTATAATTTCAAATTTACCAGCTTATTCCTGTAAATCTTTTCTTCAAGTTTGAGTTTTGTTTAAAAGTCTTTCCTGTTCCTAAACCATAAAAGTGTTTTCCTGTATTATTTTCTAATGCTTTTTACTGAGGTATCATTGACATATAACATTATGTTAGTTTCAGGTGTATGATATAATGATCCAGTATTTGTTTATATTTCCAAATGATTATTATAATAATTCTAGTTAACATCTGTCACCATATATAGCTACAGAATTCTTTTTATTGTGATGAAAACTTTTGAGATTTACTCTATTTTTTTAAAATTAGAGTATAGTTGCTTTACAATATTGTGTTAGTTTCTGCTGTACAACAAAATGAATCAGCTATCAGTTCAGTTCAGTCACTCTGTCGTGTCCAACTCTTTGCGACCCCATGAATCGCAGCATGCCAGGCCTCCCTGTCCATCACCAACTCCCAGAGTTCACTCAAACTCATGGGCATCGAGTCAGTGATACCATCCAGCCATCTCATCCTCTGTCGTCCCCTTCTCCTCCTGCCCACAATCCTTCCCAGCATCAGAGTCTTTTCCAGTGAGTCAACTCTTCACATAGGTGGCCAAAGTACTGGAGTTTCAGCTTTAGCATCATTCCTTCCAAAGAACACCAGGATTGATCTCCTTCAGAATGGACAGGTTGGATCTCCTTGCAGTCCAAGGGACTCTCAAGAGTCTTCTCCAAAACCACACTTCAAAAGCATCAATTCTTCGGCGCTCAGCCTTCTTCACAGTCCAACTCTATGTATACTTATATCCCCTCCCTTAAAAAAAAAAACTGCACTCTTTAGCAACTATCAAATATGCAGGACAGTATTATTCTGTATTGTCATACTGTACATTATATCCCCAAGACTTGCTTATTTTATAACTGGAAATTTGTACCTTTTGACTCCCATATCCCATTTTACCATTTATAATATTTTTAAATATTATTATTTAACAAGTTTTTAATGAGCTTGGAATGTTTCATTTGTTTACAGTATAGGTTTAAATCTGACTTAATTTTTTTCCATGTGGCTATTCAGTTATCCCAATATAATTTATTAAGAGCCTGTCTTTACCTCGTTGATTTATGATGTCAAGCTCTAACATATAACAAATTCTCATGTATACATAGCTTCTCTATCCTATTCCATTTATCCATTTGCCTAAAGCTGCTCAATATTGTACTATTAGGGTTAAATAACTTTGTAACAGTTCTTTTTATTTATTATCTTTAATTGGAGGGTAATTGTTTTACAATGTGTGGGTGTCTGCCATACATCAACATGAATCAGCCGTAGGAATACAATGTCCCTTCCCCCTTGAACCTCCAGCCCACCTCCCACTCCTTCCCACCCCATCACACCTCTCTAGGTCAACACAGAGCACCAGGCACATGACACAGGAGGAGAAGGAAAGGGTGTAACAGGTCTTCTTATCTGATACATTCACTTTTCCGCATTATTCTTATTTTTCAGAATTATCTTACTAGTTTTTGCCCGCTCAACCTTTTAGATTAATTTTAATGTCAATTTGCCAAGTGGTGTTAAAATTTTGTTGGCAGTATCACTTAGGATCATATTAAATTTATAGATTAATTTGGGAATAATAATTTTTTACCATATTGAAACTTCTAAATCGTTTATTTGAATCTTCTTTCAATTTCTTCAATAAACTTCAAAAAAATTTTACAGAAAGCTGTTACACGTTTTTGGCTAGGTAATTTCAAGATCAGTTCAGCTCAGTTCAATCATTCAGTCGTGTCCGACTCTTTGCAGTCCCATGGATAGCAGCACGCCAAGCTTCCCTGTCCATCACCAACTCCCAGAGCCTGCTCAAACTCATGTCCATAGTGTCAGTAATGCCATCCAACCATCTCATCCTCAGTCATCCCCTTCTCCTCCTGCCCTCAATCTTTCCCATCATCAGGGTCTTTTCAAATGAGTTAGCTCTTCAAATCAGGTGGCCAAAGTATTGGAGCTTCAGCATCAGTCCTTCCAATGAATATTCAGGACTGATTTCCTTTAGGATTGACTGGTTTGATCTCTTTGCAGTCCAAGGGACTCTCAAGAGTCTTTTCCAACACCCCAGTTCAAAAGTATCTGTTCTTCATCGCTCAGCTTTCTTTATGGTTCAACTCTCACATCCGTACATGGCTACTGGAGAAACCATAGCTTTGACTAGACAGACCTTTGTTTGCAAAGTAATGTCTCTGATTTTTAATATGCTGCCTAGGTTTGTCAAAGCTTTTCTTCCAAGGAAAACAACAATGTAACTCCAAGATAAATTATAGTTTGGGGGGTTTTGCTGTTTGCTTTTTTTAAACTATAGTTTTGTTTGTGTTTTTTCCTATTGTCCTATTAGTTGATTATACCTTGAATATAGAAATGCTATTGGTTTCTCTATGTTGGTTTTATATCTAGTCATTGTTTTAATCTTAAACTTTCCTTATATTTGTTGTGAATTCTTTGAAGATGATCAGATCACCTATAGATCATAACACTTTGTCTTTTCTTTCCATTTCTTTACACCTGTATTCCTTTATTCTGTCTTATTGCATTATTTAAACAACATTCATTAGTAGTGATTGAGGATGTTATTATCCTGATGGGAAGCAATGGTGATCCAGACAGCGGAGAAGTGAGTGCTTTCAACCCGGTCACTAGAGCTCCTAGTGCCAATAGGGCTCCTCTATCAAGAGCAGACTGAGGGACTCCCCTGGTGGCCCAGTGACAAAGACACCAAGCTCCCAATGCAGGGGGCCTAGGTTTGATCCCTAGTCAGGGAACTAGAGCTCACACGCCGCAACTAAGACCCAGCATAGCCAAATATATACATAATTTTTGTTTTTTTAAGAGTAGGCGGCCCCCCCCCCCCCGAAAAAAAAGAGTAGAAGGAGAAGCAGAAATTTATTCTGAACAACGCCGGGCCATTGCCTGGAACTATAGAGGAAGGAAGTGATGGACATTTAGGGAGCTGCCACAGACACAGCCTACCTCTTGGAGACTTCTACTGTGAGAAGCCTGAGAGGACCAGTGTGAGATTTGTTCTTACTTTTGAGCCAGGTCTCAGGAACAACAACCACAGGTGTTTATGGACTAAATTGGTGCATGTTTATCGGACTTTGAAAGAAGATAGCTCAGTGCCTTTGAAGACTAGGCTAGAGTTCAAACTATCTAGAGAGAATGAGGGCTTGGGGGCAGTTCTTGTCCTTTCTGCATCACCTAAGGTCTGTCTTCTTTCTGAGCCTTCTGCTGAGCTGGCTGTTCCCTGCTCAGCTCTCCTCGCTACCCCTGCTTCAGGATTCACCAGCATGTTCCACCACACCCCTCTGATATTTTATTTTCCTGTGTCAGTCTCTCCTCAATGCTTCTTTTCCTGATTCTGATGAAGCTGGGTGAGAGGTTCTATTTCTGCCTCTCCTTTTCCCCCTCGTTTTCCTCCTTCATATTCTCTTTACTTCTATCTTGTCACATCTTTTTTCTGGTTTTTACTATCCCGCTTGCTCAAGGGTGTCTAGGACTAAGCTGATACAGGGTCAGATATAATGTGCAAGGATTAAAAACAGGCTAGCACTAGTGGAAAGCCAGTTTGATCTAATGGCAGCAAGGGGTTTGGAATCACAGAGAACTAAGTTCAAACTCCAGCTCTGCCAGGTACTAGCTGGGGGACCCTATGCAAGACACTTATCTTCACATTTAACATCTGTAAAATGGGGATATTAAGAACAACCTTGGACTTCCCTGGTGATCCAGTGGTTAAGAATCCATCTGCCAACACAGAGGACACAGTTGATCCCTGGACTGGGAAGATTCCACATGCCTCAGAGCAACTAAGTCCATGCACTGTAACTCCTGGGTCTGCGCTTTAGGGCCCACACCCCACGACTACTGAACCCGAGTGCAGCAACTACTGAAGCCCACACACCCTCCAGCCCATGCTCTGCAACAAGAGAAGCTAGTGCAATGAGAAGCCCATGCACCGCAATGAGGAGAGGCCCCTGCTTGCTGCAGGTAGAGGAAGCCCGCTCATAGCATTCAAGAGCCAGTGCAACCAAAACAGAATAATTTTTAAAGTTAAAAAAAGAATAGTCTCATTCTAGGATTGAGTTAATCATGTGAAATGCCCAGAACAGTGCCTTGTCTAATTTAAGTGATCAATAAATGTTAGCCATTGTTGTTTCACTCTGCATGGGGCAGACTAGAACACTTCAGAAAAAGGAAGTCATCCCTCTGTTAGTTTCCTAGGGCTGTCACAACAAAGTACCACAAACTGGATGGCTTAAACCAACAGAAACTTATTATCTTACAGTTCTGGAGGGTAGAAGTCCAAAATCAAAATTTTGGCAAAATCCTTGTTCGTTTCTTCTTAGTTTCTGGTTGTGGCCATCAGTCCTTGGCATTACTGAATTTCAGCCTCATCACTCAAATCTCTGCCTCCGCTATTATATGGCATTCTCCCTGTGCATCTGTGTCCAAATTTCTCCCTTAATATAAGGACACATATTATGTTGGATTGCTGTTTAGTCACTTAGTTGTGTCCAACTCTTTGTGATCCCATGGACTCTAGTCTGCCAGTTTCCTCAGTCCATGGGATTCCCCAGCCAAGAATATTGGAGTGAGTAGCCATTCCCTTCTCCAGGGGATCTTCCTGACCCAGGGATGGAACCTGTGTCTCCTG
>SJYC01011421.1:0-56206 GCA_006408675.1 Madoqua kirkii | reverse complement strand
AAATTATTAGCCATTTTTCTACCCTGAATGTTTTAGAGCATAATTTATATGTTATCGTCTTCCTATTTAAATGACACATTCAGTAATTTTTTTTTTGTTTTCATTTATGATGCTACCAGTCAAACTTACTAATATGTTTGCAAACCTGCTTCAAAATATCTATTAATTTCCACTTTAAAATAACCTAAAAAGAGAAATATATAAATGTTTATAATGGCTTTTTGGCCAATAAACCTGTATGCTTTCATTACTGTTGTTATGAATGTAAAGGCTTTTCTCCCCCATGATTTTATTATGAAAATATCTGTCTAAGTCATATACCATATGGACCACACCAGGGAAAATTCATTTAATGTGTTATAAAAGGCTGTACTCATCTTTTTAACTAGGACTTTAATGCCAAAAAATTAAATCACATTAACCACTGCATCTCAAGTTAGCTACAAAATTATCAACAGCAATGCTTGGATTTAATTAAATATTTTATAATCCCTTTTATCCTGTCAAAGATGTTCACCCTTTTCACATGTCCAGTTATAGAACAGAATAGTAAATAGCTAATATATTAGAATTAGGTTTATAATCTTATATCCAGAAAAATTATGTGTTTTAATATGCATTTCAGCTTATTTGTAAATAACCGAAAAGTGATGTCAATATCTAACCAGGTAACATCCTTTCTGTCATAGTCAAGTATAAGCCAGTGAGTGCTGTGCATTAAGTGACTACAGTTTTCCAAAATGCTACATAATGGATCACATATTTTAAATGTTCAATAAACAACCATTTATTGCCCTTCATCTTAAGACAAAGGTAATATATAGCTCTTTATGGAATATTGTATTAAACGTCCATCAATCTTAACTTTTAAGGTAAAACAAAGCCAGCTGAAAATTGTCAAAAGGAAAAGTTTATTCTGGAATAACAGAGGAACTACAATTCCAGACAGGCAAACTGGCAAGCCTACTAAGGCTCTGGGCTAGGCTGTATATTGGGGCAGGGAATATAAAGAGAAAGTGCATTTGGACTCTGTTAAAATAAAAAACAAACGGGACCAACTTTGAAAATTCCCTGAGCAGACAAGTCCAGTCCAATCATATCAACAAATCTCAATTCAGCTTATTTTTGAAGACCAGCCAGACCTGGGTCATTCTAGTTCATGCCTCTGGAAACCATAAGGAAACTTTCCCAAAGTTGATATGAGGCAACCTCAACCACTCCCTATTATTTAAGAAAATTCCATTATCAGTCATCTGTAAATCAAGCATTTACAGGGAATCAGTCTCTCAGTCCTCAGTTTTGTTTACCTGGGGGCACATGCTGAGATTTTCCATATTATACATCTGGCTCCATTTTAGATTGACATGCTTTCCAACTACTTGCACCACTATCAACTTCTCTTCTTTGACTTGTCCCAGCATAGTGTGGCTTTTGTATTCTTTCAAAAAACAACCTCAAATGATTTCTCTGTGCAAGAGTCATCAATTTTCTACTGCCTGTAAGAAAAATGTCTACACTCATTATCTAACTTAATGTCTTTTGTAACCTTGCCCAAATAGTTTTTCAAACGAATTTCCCATTATTATCTACAGGAAATTTATGTTTAAATGTCACAAGTCTACTTACCAACAAATAAAAGTGAAGTTGCTCAGGTGTGTCCAACTCTTTACGACCGTATGGACTACAGCCTACCAAGCTCCTCCATTCATGGGATTTTTCGGTCAAGAGAACTGGAGTGGGTTGCCATTTCCTTCTCCAGGGGATCTTCCCGACCCACAGATCAAACCCAGATCATGGTAGGCAGACACTCTACAGTTTGGCCCACCAGGAATGTTTCAGTTCAGTTCAGACGCTCAGTCATCTCTGACTCTTTGTGACTCCATGAATTGCAGCACAGCAGGCCGCCCTGTCCATTACCATCTCTCAGAGTTCACTCAGACGCACGTCCATCGAGTCCGTGATGCCATCCAGCCATCTCATCCTCTGTTGTCCCCTTCTCCTCCTGCCCCCAATCCCTGCCAGCATCAGAGCCTTTTCCAATGAGTCAGCTCTTCGCATGAGGTGGCCAAAGTATTGGAGTTTCAGCTTCAGCATCAGTCTTTCCAAAGAAATCCCAGAGTTGATCTCCTTCAGAATGGACTGGCTGGATCTCCTTGCAGTCCAAGGGACTGTCAAGAAATAGAGGAAAACAACAGAAAGGGAAAGACTAGAGATCTCTTCAAGAAAATTAGAGATACCAAGGGAATATTTCATGCAAAGATGGGCTCGAAAAAGGGCAGAAATGGTATGGACCTAACAGAAGCACAAAATATTAAGAAGAGATGGCAAGAATACATGGAAGAACTGTACAAAAAGGATCTTCACGACCCAGATAATCATGATGGTCTGATCACTCATCTAGAGCCAGACATCTTGGAATGTGAATTCAAGTGGGTCCTGAAGTCAGGCAAGTTGATTCCTCCAGTTCCATTCTTCTTTCTCAAGATTGCTTTTGCTATTCGCGGTTTTTTGTATTTCCATACAAATCTTGAGATTATTTGTTCTAGTTCTGTGAAGAATACTGTTGGTAGATTGATGGGGATTGCATTAAATCTGTAAATTGCTTTGGGTAGTATACTCATTTTCACTATATTGACTCTTCCAGTCCATGAACATGGTATATTTCTCCATCTATTAGTGTCCTCTTTGATTTCTTTCATCAGTGTTTTATAGTTTTCGATATATAGGTCCTTAGTTTCTTTAGGTAGGTATACTCCTAAGTACTTTATTCTTTTTGTTGCAATGGTGAATGGAATTGTCTTCCTTAATTTCTTTTTCTATTTTCTCATTATTAGTGTATAGGAATGCAAGGGATTTCTGGGTGTTGATTTTATATCCTGCCACTTTACTATATTCATTGATTAGCTCTAGTACAACGACTTTATTTCTAATCACCCAAAACTGGAAACAATCCAACACTTCTTTCAACTGACGAATGAATGAGCACATCGTGTTCCATTCACACAATGAAATACTATTCAGCAATAAAGAGAAATGAACAACCAATAGATTCAGCAACATGATGAAATTCAACGCATTATGCTGCGAGAAAGAAGCCAGACTCAAAGGAGTGCTCGCTGTAGGGTGCTGTGACAGTTTGGAAAATATCATGGACATTTATGACATTCTGGAAAGACCAAATTACAGGAACAAATCAGTCATTATCAGGGGCTAGAGGCTAGGGGAGGAAATGACTACAGAGGGCCAGCATGAGGTCCTCCTGAGGGGAACTGGAACCATCCTGTATCTTGTATATGGGATGATTACATGACTACATGTTTTTGTCAATGTCCATATACCAATAAAGTATGAATTTTCCTCTAATTTAAAAAAGTAAGGGGAAAAAAGGGGGGATATGAAACCTGGCTGCAGTGGAGCAGGAACTAAGTAAGTCAGAGCTGTAGTGGGATTTGGAACAGGGGTTAGAGTGATGGTTAGGCATAATGTGATGGAGCAACCCTCAAAGGAACACTGGGGAGAGGGATGGGGGTGGACAAGGAACAGGTTGAGGACCCATGACGGCTCCAACCAGCAAGGCAGTGGGGACTGAAACCCTGCCACTCATCTCAGACATCTCATCCGTGGCTTCTCCCACTCGATGTGTCTGACAATCATCTGGAGAACACATCAGACAAACAGGCCCCTGCTGGTGCTTTCCACAGGCTCCCTGGTGAAAAATGGGTACCTCTTTTGGGAGGGCAGTTGAGAAGGTCCCTGCACTGGCCATGTGCCCTGAGAAACCAAAGGATGGGGTCAGGACTGAGAACAACTTTCACACTAATGTGACAAGGGAAGGGTAGGAGGCTTCTACGGTGAGGTTTTCAGAGAAGAAGCATGCATTACTCAGTGAAACCTTTCATGAGCACAGACGCAAACTCAAAGGGCGATGCCAGACACAGCTCACACAGTCATCGAGGGAGGGCGGACACAGAGTTTTGTGTTCCAGCAGCAGACAGGAGGGGTCTACCACATCCTGATGACTCTACTCCAGTTTCTTCTCTCCTTCCATTTCCTTTATTGCACATAAAGCCACTAATGCACATGCACAATGTATCACATTTTTATTTATTTGCTCCATGGTCAATGATTCATTTTGATGGACATCAAATGGAGATGAATAAAAATGGATTTTGTAGAATACTCCTTTTCTTCATTACCGATTTGCTCATTCCACTTTTATTTTCTAGTAAATTAATTGTTGTGCTGTCAGTGTTTAGCAACAACAAATACTTGTATATCTTATTTGGAGAATTTTCATACTTTCCATTTTTTGTAAAGCCAAGAAGTGTTTTCTAACTTTCTTGCATTTGACCATTTCTTGTAAGGCTATCTGCCTTAGCTGGGGATACAACACTCTGAGACTTCTCCCTTCAAGTCAAGTATGTGTGTGTGCTAAATCACTTCAGTCATGTCTGACTCTTTATGACCCCATGACCCATGCCAGCCTCCTCTGTCCATGGGATTCTCCAGGCAAAGATACTGGAGTGAGTTGTCATGCCCTTTCAGGAATCTTCCCAACTGAGGGATCACACCTGAGTCTCATGTCTCCTGCCTTGGAAGGCACGTTCTTTACCCCTAGCACCACCTGGGAAACTCCAAGTCAAGCATCCAGGTTTCCAAATACAATTCTGACTCGGGTTCTGGGACAAGGCCCAGGAATCTTTATTTTGAACAACTGTCAGAGTGAAGCTGATGCTATGGAAGTCCACCAGCCAGTGGGAGATGCTTTTCTTATCCAGAGATGGGGAAACTGGGGTCCTGTCCTGTGTGCTTGACTGCAGTTGGGAAGCTCCTCATGGGGCTGCTCCCGACTTGTTTTTGGAGGCAGGAAGAGAAAACAGCTACCTAAAACAGTGCTTCCTGCCCAGAAGGCACAACAGAAGGAGAAAGTATGGTTCTGCAACACTGTAGTGCCTTGGACAATGGACCATGGGAGGGGTGAGTGCATTCAGGGCCATAAGCACCCGGGGGCGATGGCATGAGGGATGACCAGGTCTGAAGCCACAGACAGGCATATCAGAGGCACATCCATACGATACTGTGGGTTCTTTGTAAAAGATTCGGGGGTATGGAAAAGGAGGGTTCCCCTCTATTCTCTTCACATTCTATCCACTGGAAAACTAATTCTTCCTCCCAGGCCTGTCCTAGATTCCAATAACCTCACTTTTCTTCCCCCTAAAAATCCAAGCAAGAGCTCTGGTTTGTGGAGTGTGCCAAGAGTCAGGTGTAAGGACATGAATTGCAGGGGCCAAGAGATGGATGAATTGACCTGCAGGCAAAAGCATGTGTTTCTCCTAAGCAGCCACCTTCTCTGCCAAGCCTAGTGTACCCCCATCCCAGCACATGGACCCCTCCCCAGGTGGGACCGTGAGTCTTGCCCATCCAGAGAAGATAATATGGTGCCCCTTTAACATTTAACACCCTTCCCTCCCCCCGACCCCCAGGGGACACTCAAGGTCTTTCTTCCTCCTTCTGTTCAGGAGACAAAGGCTCTTGCACCATCATGGGTAATTTCAGGCTCTTTTCAAGGTAAAGTTTCTCATCACACCTAAGCCTGACATACTTACTTGCCTGGCTCTGCAGATTACTCAGAGTGGGGCACAGACAGCAGGAGCCCAGGGAAAAATTCCACTCCTTCCAGATGCATTTTCCAATTATTTCTTTATACCATTTGCTTGATGGCCAAATTTAGCGTCATCCCATATTTTATGGCCATACGCAGACCCATGATAAGGGGAAATGGCTTTGTGTCACTGTCAATGAGGGCCCTGCCTCCTCCGAGCCCGGAGGGACTAAGGATGCTTCCACACTGCCCCCTCTCTGCTTCTGTGCACCTGCCACACCTCCAGGATCAGCTACCCTTGCCCACATTAGAAACGTCAGCTCTGTTCATTCCTGGCCCCATCCACACAGCAGCATACCCCACCCCTAGCCTTACGAAGTCTTTCTCACCCTGGCCCCCTCTCAAGCATATTCTCCTCTCTGCCCTCACCTTCCACAGAAGTTGTTAGTGACGGAAACTGTCCACAGCAAAGCACTGTGCCAAGTGCTTTTCTAACTGTTGTGTCCTTTAGTCTTTGTAACAACCACATTTTACAGATCTGTCCAACCAGTCCATTCTGAAGGAGATCAGCCCTGGGATTTCTTTGGAGGGGATGATGCTAAAGCTGAAACTCTAGTACTTTAGGCACCTTATGTGAAGAGTTGACTCACTGGAAAAGACTCTGATGCTGGGAGGGATTGGGGGCAGGAGGAGAAGGGGACGACAGAGGATGAGATGGCTGAATGGCATCACGGACTCGATGGACGTGAGTCTGAGTGAACTCCGGGAATTGGTGATGGACAGGGAGGCCTGGCGTGCTGCGATTCATGGGGTCGCAAAGAGTCGGACACGACTGAGCGAGTGAACTGAACTGAACTGAACTGAGACATAGAAACCAGAGAGGTTAAGTGATTTGCTCAAGGTCACATAGGCAGGAAGTAAAGAAACTACAGCCTGAAGCCAGCTCTGAATCTAAAACCTGTGCTCTCAATCAGTGCCCTGACCAGCCTTTCATAGGCCACCAGGGGTCTCCCCAAACCAGCCCGTGGCTTCCCTTGGCCTCAACCTCCCTAATATCCAAGTAACAACTAACCCCTCTGACTGCTGAGATCTCTTTGCCTCTCCTCGGTGTCTCTTCTCCTCAACCCTCCCCTCTTGACCATCAGGGCCCCGTCCCTTCCTCCACCCCAGGTCAGATCTTTAGCCTTCTTCTCTTACCCTTCCACTTTTACTAGTTGGCTTCAAGTTCCAGCTCTTATTTCTACCCCATGTCTGTCCACCCTTTGTGAACAGCTCTCCACAAACTTCTCCTCAGCTATAGATGTACGTTTGCAATGCTTCATCTTTCCTTCCCACACTGTCTTTGCAACCAGTGGGGCTGGAGATACCTGGGCCTCCCTCTTCCTGCCCACATGGGCTGGAGAGTCCAGGGTCAGCTTGGCTTCCATCCCTCTTGCTGTACTCTGCACTGATGGAATTGGTTGTTCACACTTCCCTCCCTGTGAATTCTCAGCCTTCATCCTGAGGCTTAGGTGTCACCTGGAGGCCATTGGGAGCTTGTAATCACCACCCTCTTCAGGAACTTGCAGCCTGGGGATGGGTACTAGTCCTGGAACCCCTCATCCGAGCCAAGACCTCTGTGCTTTGCTGGCCAGTCGAGTTGGCTCACAAAGGGCTAGTATTGGACTTGGCTCAGACACCACCTCTGCCTGGAAGCCACCCATCTTAGCTGGGTATTTTCTGCTCTGGACTCTGATAGCACCTGCACTAATCTTAATAAATCATTGTTCTGTGCTACGTGCTGGGGACCCTGGTGTGGAGAACACATGGCCCCAGTTTTATTGGCGGAACAAACAGACATAGAGAAAATGCACAGGGTGTGTCTTAGGTTTGCATGCAGAAGGTTGACACCTGTGAGGAAGTGAGAGAATCAAGACTGGACAGAGGGCAGACTTATACTGAGCTGTAATCACAATGGAGTCCTCAGCTAAAGGCCAACGCTGAGCTGATGGCCTTTCAGAGCTGTCTCAAATGAGGCAAGAAGATTGGCCTTTACCCTGCTCCCAAGCCCTAGAGTGTGGGCCACTCCCAGCAGGGGTGTGGGCCTTAGGCAGAGCTTCTGGCTCCAGCTGAAGGCAATTGCCAGAAAGGACTGCAGTGATCCTGCCATTGCAGCCACTACTTACTCCAGGCAGCTGGAGAAGCAAGTGTCCCTGCCTAGAATGGGGGTCTGGGTAACACAGCACAGCATCCGCTCCAGGGCACACGCAAGCATGCCTAAAGAGGGGATGGCCAATTCTATTTTGCATAGACCTGCTGCTGCCGCTAAGTCGCTTCAGTTGTGTCCAACTCTGTGCGAACCCATAGATGGCAGCCCATCAGGCTCCCCTGTCCCTGGGATTCTCCAGGCAAGAACATTGGAGTGGGTTGCCATTTCCTTCTCCAATGCATGAAAGTGAAAAATGAAAGTGAAGTCGCTCAGTCGTGCCTGACTCTTCACGACCCCATGGACTGCAGCCTACCAGGCTCCTCTGCCCATGGGATTTTCCAGGCAAGAGTGCTGGAGTGGGGAGCCATCGCCTTCTCCATTGCATAGACCTAGGAACTAAAATTTAGAAACTCTGGAAGTGTGGTCTCTGAGATGGCAGGAACTCATGCTTTCATCTGAACGCCTCCCCAACAGACCTTGTAGGGGAGGTCCCTAGGGAGGCTGACCTTACATCCTGAAGTTTCCCACCTTAGTAAAGACCTCCAGTTTCAGTCCACATGGAGGCAGAGGAATCACTCCTGTTGGGATGGGAACTTAGAGGAACCAGTGATGCAGAAGAAATAAAAGGAGAAGAAATAAGAGGACAGTGGGAGATCCTATTTGGTCTGGGTCTTGGTATGCATGTATAGGTCTTTGTTGAGCAGACCATCAGACAGCTTCACTTCCGTTGGCTCTTCCTCATGTAAACATGGCAATAATAGTTCATGTTATCTCTGCCTTTGCTATAGGTCAGGCCCTGTCCTAAGCTCTTCACTTGCTTAGTTCACCTTTACAGCACCCTAGGAATTAAGTACTGTTGCTGCCCTCATCCTACACAAAAGGAAAGCCAGGATTAGACAGGACAAACAACTTGGGCAAGGTCACGCAGTAAGAAGGGGCTCCCTCTGTCTCAATGCTTGCCCTTTCTCACTAGTGACCTCCCTTCATCCTTCAAAGCTCAATTCCACTCATTGGATCAAGCCTTCTTCATTCCTTTAGGAACATGAGGGGTTTTCCAGATGGCGCTAGTGATAAAGAATCTGCCTGCCAGTGCAGGAGACATAAGAGACATTGATTTGATCTCTGGGTCAGGAAGACACCCTGGAGGAGGAAATAGCAACCTGAGAGATTGAGTACTCAGGAACGTCAGGTCCCTGCACCTGGCCTGCAGACAATAAGCTGCTCCAGGGCCACACATCTTGGTTTGTAGCCCCTTCACCATGTAAGACAAGGTCACCTAGGAGACTCCATCCAGCTCTGTGGCTTTACTGGTTTAAGTGGGATTTCACTTCTCTTATTCTGGACTCTGGCTTTGCTCACACTAGGCAAAGGGGCGAGAAACCAAGGTGGTTAGGGTTATTCATCCAGGGCAGCTGAGCTGCGCTGGGGCCTGAGCTTGTAGTCTGCAGTTGAACATTATATTGTCCACCTGCACCCTGGGAAGCTGCCTCACCTTGGCCTGTGCTGGTTATCTGGTCTACCCAACTGAGCCAAGTGAGACTGGGTGGCTTCAAGAGTCCCTTCTGCTGTGAAACTCTGCTCTGAAAGAACATGTTCACTGCGTTCCCAAGGGGAGCATCAGGAACAGTCCATATCTGTGTTTTGTCCCCACTGGTTGTCGTGGGTCCATTCCTCAGAAGCAGGCCCTGAGATGGCAGTTCATGAGACTGGCTAAGAGCTCCCAGGAGAAACCAGTAAGGGAGTAGGAGGAGCAGAACAGAAAAAAAATGGAAGAAGACTGTGCTTTGGGCAAAATTGTATACTCAGCTCAATGTCAATTACACCACTTGAGGTAGGGTAGCTAGGCTTTCGTGGAGCAGCACTAGTCTTGCACTCAGCCATCTGTGCATGTGTGCAGGCAGTGTGTGACTTAAAACCCTGAGGCTTCAGAGTCGCAGGTGCAGAGCCTTAGACGACATGCCCTTGTACCCCAGGGGATGGCCGCACAGGCACAGATAAACACATCTGAGAGGATCAGAGCCATACTTCTCCACTGCGGTAGGGATGTTCACCTCCCCATACAGAACAGGGACCAGGCCTCTGATTCCCTGTTGTGTGTTGCTCAGCCAGCTGAGATCAGAAGCTGCCCAGGCACCCAGGGAGATGATGCCCAGGAGGCTCTTGTTTTCATTGTCCATGCTCATCAAGTTGATCAAGCTGATTTCACTGGAAGGAAGGGACACTTAAGTTCAGCAAGATTGGGATCCAGGGAGAAGGGAAGATTTCATTTTCCCCAAGCCCTAAGAATTGAAATTTAGAAACTCTGGAAGTGTGGTCTCTGAGATGGCAGGAACCCACGCTTTCAGCTGAACGCCTCCCCCAACAGATAACAGACCTTGTAGGGGAGGTCTCTAGGGAGGCTGACCCTACATCCTGAGGTTTCCCACCTTAGTAAAGACCTCTAGCTTCAGTCCACACGGAGGCAGAGGAACCACTCCTGCTGGGATGGGAGCTTAGAGGAACCAGTGATGCAGAAGACCAGAGTGCTAATCCCTGAATGCTCACCCCACGGGTGGCCAGCCCAGAACATGGCAGCTATGGATTTCTCCTCTATCCTGACACATGGGGGCTTGCAGCCAGTTTAACTGGCTTCCCAGGTGGCACTAGTGGTCAAGAACTCTCCTGTCAATGCAGGAGACATGAGATGCTGGCTCGATTCCTAGACCAGGAAGATCCCCTGGAGGAGGACACAGCAACTGACTCCAGTGTTCTTGTCTAGAGAGAATCCCACGGACAGAAGAGCCTGGCAGGCTGCAAACTATAGGACCGCAAAGAGTCAGACATGACTAAAGCGACATGCAAAGCAAATAGAATCATGTGACATTCTTTCACCCCCAGCAAGAACAAATCCCTCCCTCAGTGCTCCTACATGTAGAGGGCATTTCCCTGACACTAGGAAATAGTGACTACCCTTCCTCCCTGGGAGACCCTGATCTCCTTAGGGGAAGGAGAATGGTTCCCTCCAGCATTTTGCATCCCACGTGCAGGGGCCCAGCACAGTGCAGCTTGTAATAAGTGGATCTGCTGTAACCAGCCTTCCTCTGCATCACAGTATTATTGGTTGTTTGCATTTCTACTTCCTTTCCCATCGCCCTGATGGGACGTAGCTCTCTGAGCACATATACCAGTGCCTAACTCAGAGCAGGTACTCATAAATGTTTCATGAAAGAAGAGAGGGATAGATGGATAGATGGATGAATAGATAGCTGGATGGACGGAAGGACTGACAGATGCAGCCTAGTGAGCGAGTGAAGGAATGCTTGCTCCAGAGTGATGTATTTGGGCCGCTGCCATTTCCTGTTGGCTGAGCAATGAACTTGCCACAAGGCCAATCAGTTTGAAATGCAGGGGAGTGCACAGTCAGAGGAAAGTTCTGCTGTCTCTCCTTTACCGTGAAAGCCACCACCCCGAGGGCGAAGGGAGGCCCTTGAGACCAATTTTGCCATCAAAAGGGAAAAATCATGACAAAATGCTTTGCGTTCGGAAAATGAACATTTATAACACACCCAGAGAACTATTAAAATATCTTCCCAGCCAAGTACCAGGCATTGCTATTGTGGTGGTTTCTGATGAGCAAACACGTCACCTCTCCTACCTCCCCACAGTCTAGATATCCTGAGGTATCGAACCAGAACCCATTTTCATACATTGCCCTTGGGAGTGCACACTGATACAGCCTCTGCTCAGGCGTAGTTTGGCACTATCTGATAACATTTTTAGTGTGCTACTAGTTAATCCAGGCATCCTACTCCTAGGAATTTCTCCTCCAAATACAATCACGTGCACGTGTGCTTGCTCAGCCGCTTAGTCATCTCCAACTCTTTGCAATCCCATGGACTGTAGACCGCCAGGTTCCTCTGTCCCTGGAATTTTCCAGACAAGAATACTAGAATGGGTTGCCATTTCCTACTCCAGGGGATCTTCCTGACCCAGGGATTGAACCTGGGTTTCCTGCATTGGCAGATGGATTCTTTACCACTGAGCCACCTGGGAAGCCCAGATACAGTCACGTACACATACACACACACACACACACACAAAAAAAAAAACTGTAAGAGCAAAGCATGAAAACCATCAAACTCTCCATCCAAAGCAGACTAGGTAAATAAATAAGGCATATATTCTGCAGCTATCACAAAGGATGAGACTTCTAGGTGCCCTGACATGGAGGGCCAGTGTATCACCAAGATACACTGCCAAGGAAGAAAAAACAGGTACAGACCCACGTATGTCACCTGTTGTGTGTGACAGGCTTATCTAGCATAGACAGGAGGGAGGTGACGCTTCATGTTGTCACTTCTTGAGAGAAGCTTGTACAGGGAGAGGAGAGGGAGAAAAGTACACTAATTCAGGTCCTCTTGTGGCCTTGGGATCCTCAACCGCTCACTTCAGAGGCTGGGGGTGGAGTGAGCACTTGCCACTTTGCAGAAGTGTCCTCTTCTGATCAAGTTCTCTTTGGTCCTGACATCTGTAGGATGCGTGAGAAAACAGACGGCAGAATGCTCATGAAGATGCTCTCTGGAGATGCAGGACACTACTGGGCCAGACTCACCTCTCAGAGATTCCTGGAATGCAAGAGATTCTAGGTAAATAAATAAGGCATATATTCTGCAGCTATCACAAAGGATGAGACTTCTAGGTGCCCTGACATGGAGGGCCAGTGTATCACCAAGATACACTGCCAAGGAAGAAAAAACAGGTACAGACCCACGTATGTCACCTGTTGTGTGTGACAGGCTTATCTAGCATAGACAGGAGGGAGGTGACGCTTCATGTTGTCACTTCTTGAGAGAAGCTTGTACAGGGAGAGGAGAGGGAGAAAAGTACACTAATTCAGGTCCTCTTGTGGCCTTGGGATCCTCAACCGCTCACTTCAGAGGCTGGGGGTGGAGTGAGCACTTGCCACTTTGCAGAAGTGTCCTCTTCTGATCAAGTTCTCTTTGGTCCTGACATCTGTAGGATGCGTGAGAAAACAGACGGCAGAATGCTCATGAAGATGCTCTCTGGAGATGCAGGACACTACTGGGCCAGACTCACCTCTCAGAGATTCCTGGAATGCAAGAGATCAGCCCTGGGCCCAGCCTGGGGTTTTGGGAGGACTCAGTCTCAAGCGGCCTCCTCATGGGCCATGAGCTCTTTGCAGCTTGGGCCACACCCTACGTAGGATGAGTGCAGGGAGGCTAAGAGAGGGCAGAACATGGAGCAGGAGGGACCCAATATCTGGGCATCTTCCCCATGTTTCAGGGAAGGGCCGCTGTGTGCACCTTGGAGAAGGCTGGCCCTGCCTCCTCCAGGAGAGCGGAAAGGCCCTGACTTGTTCCCTTTAGCCTGGGCAGCCGATGGCTAGATGATGCCCAAAGTTCAGATGAAGGGATCTCCTATCAGGGATTTAGACTAGAGTGAGGGACACTTGGAAGCAGGGCTGGTCAGATGGCGTGGGTGCAGCAGAAGCAACAGGGCCAGTAGTGGCATCTGGCGTCCACGCTGATGGCCACAGAGTCCTGTCACGTGGCCTCAGCTGTCTTCCTGGTGGCCTGTGGTTCCACTCATTTCCCTGGTGCCTCCCTCGATTCTGTAAGGACCCATATCTTGCTCCAGACAGTCAGAGCACAGGTCTATTGTGGGCAACCCAGAACCCCCATGGTAACAGAAGGGGAAGGAGGGACAGAAGCAGAGAGGGAGGGAAGAAAGAATATGAGGCTGCTAAAGAGAAGTGGCAGTCTAACACAGGGAGTTCAGCCTGGTGCTCTATGATGATCTAGAGGGGTGGAACTGGGGGTAGATGTGGGAGGAAGGTTTGAGAAGAAGGGAATATAGGTATGCTTATGGCTGATTCATGTTATTGTGCAGCAGAAACCAATACAACATTGTAAAGCAATTAACCTCCAATTAAAAATAAATTTTAAAAAATTGAAAATTAAAGAATATTATACAGACACTGGGGGAATTTAAGGCTTTTTCCAGCCCACTCCCCACCATCCACAGAAGCCTGGACAGATTCCATCACCCCTCTCATTATGCTTATATTCCGGGCACACATCCCTGCTCTAATACTTGTCACCTTGTATTTATTAGTTACATGTCTGCCTCCTTCACTTGCTTATCGGTGTTTGGAGGGCAATTCATGCTTTCTCTCCCTGGGACTCAATTTTTCCCCACCATCCACAGAAGCCTGGACAGATTCCATCACCCCTCTCATTATGCTTATATTCCGGGCACACATCCCTGCTCTAATACTTGTCACCTTGTATTTATTAGTTACATGTCTGCCTCCTTCACTTGCTTATCGGTGTTTGGAGGGCAATTCATGCTTTCTCTCCCTGGGACTCAATTTCCCCATCTTTAAACAAGGTAAGATTATCTCCAAGGCTACTTTCTTGTTTGTTTGTTTGTGTTTTTTAAATTAATTTATTTATTTTAATTGGACGCTAATTACTTTACACTATTGTAGTGGTTTTTGCCATACATCGGCATGAATCAGCCATGGGTGTACATGTTCTCCCCATCCTGAATCCCCCTCCCACCTCCCTCCCCATCCCATCCCTCAGGGTCATCCCAGTGCACCATCCCTGAGCGCCCTGTCTCATGCATCAAGCCTGGACTGGTGGTCTATTTCACATATGATAATATACATGTTTCAATGCTATTCTCTCAAATCATCCCACCCTCGCCTTCTCCCACAGAGTCCAGAAGTCTGTTCTTTACATCTGTGTCTTTTTTGCTGTCTCGCATATAGGGTCATCATTACCATCTTTCTAAATTTGACTGTTATGTGGGTTGGTTCATGCATTCAACAAAGCTTGCGTTTCTGGAAGACTCTGCTGCTACTGCTGCTGCTGCTGCTAAGTCGCTTCGGTCGTGTCCGACTCTGTATGACCCCATAGACGGCAGCCCACCAGGCTCCCCCGTCCCTGGGATTCTCCAGGAAAGAACACTGGAGTGGGCTGCCATTTCCTTCTCCAGTGCATGAAAGTGAAAAGTGAAAGTGAAGTCGTTCAGTCGTGTCCGACTCTTAGTGACTCTAGCTGGGTTAAAAACATGGGGAAATTTAGGCTCAGAGAGAGGAAAGACAATCGCTCAAGGTTAAACAGAACCAAAAGTACAGACACAGTGTCCATATCACTGTAGGACTCCAAATTCTACATGAACTGATGCTTGTTCTTTAAAGAGTCCTCATCTCTTGCACTGGAGAGTTTATTTGTAGATCAATACCCATTAAGGTTGAGGGAGGACGGCCAAGTCTCCAGCAAAGGCCAGGTCTTCCTCGATGTGTCCAGAATAACTGGGAATCACCCTCCAAGTGGTGCAGTAAGTCAGCAGAGGTGCTCCAAGCCTGCCCCGCCCATCCCCCACCCCGGCCAGTCCTCTAGGACTTCCTGGTGAATCACCCAAAACATCGACTGCCTTCTGAAGACAAATAACTTCTCTCTCATTTTACTATAATAAGTGGGCATAGTTGTTGAACAAATGAGTACATGAACCTTAATTTTCTCTGTAAGTGAGAAGGTTGGACTGGAATTAACAAGAGGCTCCTTGAAGCTTCTTCTAGCTCGGACATTGTCATCTGTTGCTCAGTGGGTGTGCAGCTGGGTTATGTAAGGTCCTGGCCTCACCAACTGTTTGGAAGAATCCTGTCTTTTTTCCCCAGCCAGACAATGATGGCCTGAAGGCAGGGGGTTTGCCAATCCTCACCGCTGCTGCTGCTGCTAAGTCGCTTCAGTTGTGTCCGACTCTGTGCAACCCCATAGATGGCAGCCTATCAGGCTCCCCCGTCCCTGGGATTCTCCAGGAAAGAACACTGAAGTGGGTTGCCATTTCCTCCTTCAGTGCATGAAAAGTGCTAGTGAAGTCTCTCAGTTGTGTCTAACTGTTCGCAACCCCATGGACTACAGCCTACCAGGCTCTTCCATCCATGGGATGTTCCAGGCAAGAATATTGGAGTGGCTTGCCATTGCCTTCTCCACAGTCCTCACCAGGTATGTGTCAATGTCTGTTGATGGTGCGGTGGGCATCTCAGCACTGGCCCACTGGGTCTGTCCCTTGCTCTAGTGCCCCATCTCATATTCCCTCCACCTCCCCTCACTACAGCAGGTACTAGTCTGCTCCCAGCTCAGAAGTGCAGGACCACTAAGGAGCCTTGGAGCAGTCCTCCTTAGCCATAGGCTGGAGAGTCTGCAAAAACACATAAACTCCAGAAGCTTCTAGCAGGATGGAGATCACGTCAAGCAATGTACCCTTGATTTGGCTCCCCCCTCTCCATTTCACTCCCCCAGCCCCACACTCAGCTTCCTGAGCTCTCCCTGCAGATACACCACATGCACTCCGGCCTGAGGCTCTGCCCAAAAATGTCTCCAGATGTTGTCGTGTCCCCTGCTGGGGTAGGGGGTGGGGCAGGGGGTGGGGATAATTGGCACAGATGAGAACCACTGGGTTAATCAGAAATCATTCAAGAAACATCCTGCAGTTTGAGAGCTATTCACAGGAGAGAGGTTATGCCTATGGAAGCTCTGAATGCCTCAGTTCCCTCATCTATAAAATGGGGGTGATGGTCACAGAGCCCACCTCATGGGTTGGCCATAAGACAATGAAATCATATATGTCAGACCACATATAGGACAGAGCCTGGCACTGTAAGAGCCGTGTGAGTGTGACGGCCCTCATTACTTGTCTCTTAAGAGGAAAGGACACTAGAGCAAAATAGGACAGTAAGTGATTCTTTTAGGGGATCTTGGTTTTTCCTTACTGATTTCCTAGCCTAAAGGAAAATAATGCAGGCAGAAGTTAACAAACATTCAACAAAGGACAAGAGGGGGTTGGCAAAAGGCATGGCCATTCTGCAGAGCTGGCTAGAGAGACGGCCTTGAAACCCAGTGGTGGGCCACCCGGACGTTCTGGAATCCAAGCTTCCTGAATGTGCAGGGACTCACATTTTCCTAGCCAGTCCACATGGTGGTCTGCTCCCAGCCAACAGTGGAGCAAACACAGCTCCAATTCCATGTCCTAGGTGCCTGACATGGACTCAGCCTGCTCCCCTTCCCACAGGCCCCAGAGCCTGCTAACCACAAGCAGGTGTTCAGATAGTTGCTCACAAAAGTCTGAGAACCCAGGGCACATAGCTGATGTGGGGCTGGAAAACTTCCAGCAGAATGTCCCACAGCACATTTTCTAACAAGAAGCTCCTAGATTCCACCCTGTTTCAGGACCCCTTTTCTCTTTAGATCTTCCTTTTGCCTGACTTGGAACTCTGGCTCCTCATCCTCTCTCCCAAGTGGCAAGTGGCCTGAAATGCAAAATTCCTGTTATGGCAAGTGGCCTGAAATGCAAAATTCCTGTTATTTAAAATACAAGAAAATTTGGACTTCCTTGGTGATGCAGTGGTTAAAAATCTGCCTGCCAATGCAGGGGATATGGTTCAATCCCTGATCGGAAGATTCCATGTGCTGCCAGGCAACTAAGCCCATGCTTCACAACTACTGAGCCCGTGTTCCACAACAAGAGAAGCCACAGCAATGAGAAGCCCATGCACCACAGCAAGGAGTAACCCCCGCTCACTACAGCTGGAGAAAGCCAGCTCACAGTAACAAAGACCCAGGGCGAGTGCCGCCAAATAAATAAAAATACTTTTTTAAAAAGGAAAAGGAAAATGTATCTCCCATTAGTCTGATGCCTGTGCTCCTAGGTGTGAGGTGAAGGATTAAACAGGAGTTTGACTTTCATGGCCAAGGTGGAATCCTGAAGGGGCAGACCTCTTTCTCTTTCCCTCTCTGAGATGAATTCTGCTTTCCTCCTGGCCCAGGGCACTCAGAGTATAGCCTGAGTTTAAGAATAATGTAATTCTTCATATTAAAGAAACATCCAGCACAAAAGAGATGAAGCTGCCCACTAAGTGGTGAAGAACTCTGAGAACAGGGCGAGTGGTATGAAGCTTGGCTAGGGTGTCTGGGTGTGTAATTATGACTACATTCTTGCATTCCAGATGCTAGGAGGTATGGAGGTGCCCACTAAAGAGGGGAATGACAGGTCCGTGGCTCCCCACATGCGGTGCTTCCTGAGTGCCCAGAGCAATAACAGAAGGCCTCGAGTCTTGCTGCTTGCCACCCCTACCCAGTCCCACTCCCTGCTCCTGTAGTGCTCCCAGTCCCACTCAGCCTGTGGTGGCTGGCCCTCAGTGGGCAGGGTTTTACAGAAAGTCAAGTTCAAGTTGGAGCCATCCCAGAATGGTTAAGCTAGACCAGCCCATGGGCATTATCAGCTATCATCATTTCAGTGCTCTGATAAGAAGCTGAGAGCAGAGAGAGTGACTAAGTTCAAAGGCACCCAGCTAGGTTAAGGAATCTGGGTCTCTCTGAGATGCAGGGTGGATGCCTCAGACCCCAGGCACTCCCTGGGGTACAGGCTTGAGACGCTTGTGGGTGAACAGTCTCCCATCTGTTTCTCACACAGGCCCCAATGTACAGACCCCCAAAGGCCACAAGCACTGCTTCCTGACCAGCTGCACGTGGCCACCAGCCAGTGTTGGCAAATTTTAGTTTACATCGTTATTAGAGGATTAGATCAACAAGCTTTTTCTTTAATGAAGTGGAAGAGAATAAAAGTTTAAATATCAGATTTTACCACACGTGGTGAGGATATGTTTTGTCTCCTCACACTTTTGTTTCAGGTATGGATCTATACGCTATATATAAGTCGGTATGTATTAGGCCAGATTGTATGTAAGAAAAAGCCTGAAAGCCCTGGCTTTATACCCATTTGACAAACCAACCATCCATCAAAAGCTTTCAAATATGAAGTGGTGATGGGTTAATCACTGTCGTGTATGACCCTTGTGACTCCACGGACAGTAGCCCGCCAGGCTCCACCGTCCAAGGGATTTTCCAAGCAAGAATACTGGAGTGGACTGCCATTTCCTTTTCCAGGGGATCTTCTTGAGCCAAGAATCATATCTGTTGCAGTGCAGGTGGTATGGACATTTTTCAGTTGAACTTGAGCCTGGCAGAAACCTATGGCTCAGGGGCTACCTCCCTCTGCGAGGGGATGGGGTTGAAGACACATCTGAGATCCATGCACACTGAGCTGGCCTGGCTGAAGCACTGCCTGCCACACGGCTTTCTCAGCCCTCACGCTGGGGGATCTGCGTCCTTGTCTGAGAAATGGGCAGATGGTAACGACCATCTTGAAAGGGTGCTGAAGACATTAGAAATAATGGAAGTTGGGCAGCTGGCACATGTACAGGAGAGCCAGCTGGTGGGCAAGGGGGCCCCATGCCAAGCGGAGGGAGCATCAGCTGCTCTCTTGCCCCTGCTCAGGTGAGCTCTCTGCCCAGGAGTGTTTACAACCAACTGGACTTCTGCCTCAAGGAAACACATTTGGGGGCTGACTGGAGAAGGTGGGCTTGCTTCAGAGCATGTGCCACAGGGTCGGGGAACATCCTCGAGGTGAGAGATCAGAGTCTTGAAAGAGGTCAAGAAAGTCTTCCCAGATCTGAGGCTCAGTGGGGGCCATGAAAGAGAAGCCCCAGCCCTTGGGGTCACTCCCTCAACCACACTACTGAGGAAGGCCGCTATGGAGGCAAACTCCACATCTTTCCACTCTTTTCTTTTCCAAAAGCTCTGCCCACAGCGGCCAGCCTCTGCATTTGAGCCTCTGAGGAGATTTTTCCTCTTCAAAGCGCATTACCCTTGCCTGTGGTTAATTTTTCAACAGGCACTTGCCTTGCTAATGGTCTAGGAAATGGACTGGGCCTCCAACTCTGCCTAAGTGCTCGGCACCCCCACCTCCACCCTGATTGGGCAAGAAGCCTGCGCTGCCCCTGCAGCCCAGCTCACCACACTGCCAGTCACTGCGGTTTGCCCTCTGCCAAGAACTTAGCCTCTGCTTTGGGGTTTGGCATGTTATTTTACCAGTAATTGTACCTAGCCCCAACATGAAATGGGTTTTCTCTGGTGGTTCAAATGGTAAAGAATTTGCCTGCAATGCAGGAGACTGGGCTTCGATCCCTGGGTTGGGAAGATCCCCTGGAGAAGGAAATGGTAACCCACTCCAGTATTCTTGCCTGGAGAATCCCATGGACAGAAGAGCCTGGTGGGCAACAGTCCATGGGGTTGCAAAGAGGCGGACACAACTTAGAGACTAACACTTTCACTTTTCACGGCATGAAAAGTCTGGAGAAGTGAAAAGTTGTGTCTTAGTTAGGGAACCAGTCAAATTCTTTTTGACTGCTTCATTGCTGCGTGGGCCTTTCTCTAGTTGCTTCAAGACGAGGCCACTCTCTAGTTGCAGTGCATGGGTTTCTCATTGTTTTGGAGCACCAGCTCTAGAGCGTAGGCTGAGTAGCTGTAGTGCAGGGGCTTAGCTGTCCCATGGCGTGTGGGATCTTCGAGGATCAGGGATCAAACTCGTGTCTCCTGCATTGGCAGGCAGATTCTTTACCACTGAGCCAGCAGGGAAGCCCCAGTCAAATTCTGAAGTAAATGCTGCTTGGGAGGAAATCTCAGTGCTCTGGGGTTGGCAGTAAAAGGAGACTGGATGCTGGGCCCAGGGACCCCACACCTGCCATCAGTTCTGCGTGGATTCCCCAGCCCCTGCCAGCTCTGCCCATTCCTCTGTCACCACCATACCAGCCTTAGGCATTCTTCCACCCCATGCTTGACTAGTCCGCAGGCCAGGGACCAGGGTGGGATATATCAGTCTCTGAGCCCATCAGCCTGTGATCCCAAAAGAAAGTGCCCTTGCTTTTTAGGATGAAGTCTTTGTAAAACAAGTTCCTACCCAGAAGGTTAGCCCCTCTCAAAGTACGCCTGCCACCGCCCCCCATTATTTCTGAATATTTCCAAGAAATAAAGAAGACTAAGTGCCAAAGAACTGATACTTTTGAATTGTGGTGCTCTAGAAGACTTGAGAACCCTTGGACAGCAAGGAGATCAAACCAGTCAATCCTAAAGGAAATCAACCCTGGATATTCACTGGAAGGGCTGATGCTGAAGTTGAAGCTCTGATAATTTGGTCACCCAATGAGAAGAGCCAACTGATTTAAAAACACCTCAGTGCTGGTGTCAACTACAAATTGGCACTTTCCCAGAGCACTGTCAACAACTGAACAACAAGGGCATTTGCCATCTGCCTCTGTGGAGACTGAACCCTGTGCTACTGCAGCTGCTGACCTTCAACACTCACTCGGGAGTTCAGGGTGGAGTGAGGCACCCTGTGCTCCAGGGAACCTGGTGGGACAGGTCTTTAGATGGCCAGACATTTTCAGAAACAAATCTTATGATCCCAATCCTTTTTGTTGTTCAGCAGCTCAATTGTGTCCAACTCTTTGCAACCCCATGAACTGCAGCAACCAGGCTTCCCTGTACTTCACCATCTCCCAGAGCTTCCTCAAACTCATGTCCATTGAGTCAGTGATGCCATCCAACCATCTCATACTCTATTGTCCCCTTCTCCTCCTGCCTTCAATCTTTCACAGCATCAGGGTTTTTTCCAATGAGTCAGCCCTTTGCATCAATGAGGTGGCTAAAGTATTGGAGCTTCAACTTCAGTGTCAGTCCTTCCAATGGATATTCAGGATTGATTTCCTTTAGGATTGAGTGGTTTGATCTTCTTTTAGTCCAAGGGACTCTCAAGAGTCTTCTCCAACACCACAGTTCAAAAGCCTCAATTCTTCAGCACTCAGCCTTCTTTATGGTCCAACTGTCACATCCATACATGACTACTGGAAAAACAATAGCTTTGGCTATACAGACCTTTGTCAGTAAAGTAATGCCTCTGTTTTTTAATATGCTGCTTAGATTTGTCATAGCTTTTCTTCCAAAGAGCAAGCGCCTTTTAATTTCATGGCTGCAGTCACCATCTGCAGTGATTTTAGAGCCCACAAAAATAGTCTCTCACTCTTTCCATTATTTCCCCATCTATTTGCCATGAAGTGATGGGACCAGATATCGTGATTTTCATTTTTTGAATGTTGAGTTTTAAGCCAGTTTTTTCACTCTCTTTACTTTCAAGAAGCTCTTTAGTTCTTCCTCACTTTCTGCTAAGCAAAGGATGGCATCATCTGCTTATCTGAAGTTATTGATATTTCTCCCAGTAATCTTGATTCCAGCTTGTGCTTCGTCTAGTCCAGCATTTCTCATGATGTACTCTGCATATAAGTTAAATAAGCAGAGTGACAATATATAGTCTTGACAATATATAGTACTCTTTTCCAGATTTGGAACCAGTTTGTTGTTCCATGTCTAGTTCTAACTATTGCTTCTTGACCTGCATACAGATTTCTCAGGAGGCAGGTCAGATGGTCTGGTATTCCCATCTCTTGAAGAATTTTCCACAGTTTGTTGTGATCCACACAGTCAAACGCTTTAGCATAGTCAATGAAGCAGAAGTAGATGTTTTTCTGGAATTTTCTTTCTTTTTCTATGATCAAATGGATGTTGGCAATTTGGTCTCTGGTTCCTCTGCCTTTTCTAAATCTAGTGTGTACATCTGTAAGTTCTTGGTTCACGTACTACTGAAGCCTACCTTGACGAATTTTAAGCATGATCTTGCTAGCATGTGAAATGAGTGCAACTGTGCAGTAGTTTGAACATTCTTTGGCATTACCCTTCTTTGGGATTGAAATGAAAACTCACCTTTTCCAGTCCTGTGGCAACTGCTGCGTTTTCCATATTTTCCAGTCCTGTAGCCACTTTGAGCAAACTCCATGAGTGCAGTACTTTTACAGCATCATCTTTTAGGATTTGAAATTCCATCAGCTGGAATTCCATCACTTCCATTAGCTTTGTTCACAGTGATGCTTCCTAAGGCCCTCTTGACTTTGCATTCCAGGATGTCTGGCTCTAGGTGAGTGATCACACCATCGTGGTTATCTAGGTCATGAAGATCTTTTTTGTATAGTCCTTCTGCATATTCTTGCCACCTCTTCTTAATATCTTCTGCTTCTGTTAGGTCCATGCTGTTTCTGTCCTTTATTGTGCCTATTCTTTTCTAGAAAGGCACTAAATCCCTTCATGATGACATCAGATCCTCATAACTAGCAGAAAATCTCTTGTAAAGTAAGCGCTTGATGGCATTAAACTCTCCCTTCACCAAAATCTTCTATATTGACCTTCTCGCACTACCTCTTTGGAGCAGTCTCTCAGAACTAACTGGGGTGCTATCTCCTGGGCTGCAGTCTTCATTTTGCCCCAAACAAAACTTAACTTACAACTGTCACATTGTACATCTTTCTTAGTCAACACTGGGAAAGATTGAGGGCAAGAGAGAAAGGGGCGACAGAGGATGAGATGGTTGCATGGTGTCACTGACTCAGTGGACATGAGGTTGAACAAACTCCAGGAGCTAGTGAAAGACAGGGAAGCCTGGCATGCTGCAGTCCATGAGGTCACAAAGAGCCAGACACAACTTAGTGACTGAACAAAGATTTCCCAGAAAACTGCTACCAAGGGCTCTTGCATGAGGCCCTTTCTCTAACCTCTAGTCTGACCCCCACATTTGCCAGTGACCATATGAGATGGTCACGTGTGTACTCATGTGGGCACAGCCCTCTCCAGTGGGGACCACTTATGACCCCACTGGCTTTGGAGAAGGAATGGGATTGCTGATTGCCTCAACTAGGCCCAACCATGACTCTGAGCAAAACTTCCCTCAAAGTCTGAAGATAACCTAAGTCCAGCACTCCTGGCTCACGCAAACCTTACAGCTCATACTCACTTCATGACCCTACAACTTACTGACCTTACAACTCCACTCAGTTCTCAGCTGTGCCCACGTGATCCCCTAGAAGTGAAACTGGAACAGGAAAGGCTAGAGAGGGAAAGAAGGAAGTTGCAATTCAATCCCCACTGGCTGGAACTCTTGCTCCTCCTTACCTGAACACAGATCAGCACTCTCTGGCCCAGTGGGGAACCTCCTTGACCAATTCTAAGGCCCCCTGCTTTCCCACCCTCAGATTAGCTCTTTTCCCCATGACTTGACCCGCTGATAGAAACCCATTCTTTGAAACAAGAAAACAAACACATCCCTAGCCATCCACATGTTGTAGTTATTGCAGTGAAAAAGAAAAGAAAAATGAGTTTTCTTCATTCCCTTTCCTGAGAACAAAGAAGGTATAGAGAACAGTGAGCAGCCAGAACATTCCCAGTATTTTTTACTTTAACTGCTTCTAACCCTGCATGTCTTGAAGTTTCCTTTTCTGCCCCCTAACTCTAAATTCTTAAAGCAATAGGAATACCAGACCACCTGACCTGTCTCTTGAGAAATCTGTATGCAGGTCAAGAAGCAACAGTTACAACTGGACATGGAACAACAAACTGGTTCCAAACTGGGAAAGGAGTACATCAAGGCTGTATATTGTCACCCTGCTTATTTAACTTGTATGCAGAGTACATCATGAGAAATGCTGAACTGGATGAAGCACAAGCTGGAATCAAGATTACTGGGAGAAATATCAATAACCTCAGATAAGCAGATGACACCACCCTTATGGCAGAAAGCAAAGAAGAACTAAATAGCCTCTTGATGAAAGTGAAAGAGAAGAGTGAAAAAGTGGGCTTAAAACTCAACACCAATACAGTATACTGACACATATATGTGGAATTTAGAAAGATGGTAATGATGACCCTGTATGCGAGAGAGCAAAAGAAACACAGTTGTATAGAACAGACTTTTGGACTCTGAGGGAGAGGGAGAAGGTGGGATGATTTGGGAGAATGGTATTGAAACGTGTATACTATCATGTAAGAAATGAAGCGCGAAGCGCCAGTCTATATTCGATACAGGATACAGGATGCTTGGGGCTGGTGCATGGGGATGATCCAGAGAGATGATATGGGGTGGGAGGTGGGAGGGAGGATTCAGGATTGGGAGCTCGTATACACTGGCAGATTCATGTCAGTGCAAAACCAATACAGTATTGTAAAGTAAAATAAAGTAAAAATAAAATTTAAAAAAACCCTCAACATTCAGAAAACTAAGATCATGGCATCTGGTCCCATCACTTCATGGCAAACAGATGGGGAAATAATGGAAACAGTAACAGACTTTATTTTCTTGGGCTCCAAAATCACTGCAGATGGTGACTGCAGCCATGAAATTAAAAGACACTTGCTCCTTGAAAGAAAAGGTATTAACCAACCTAGACAGCGTATTAAAAAGCAGAGGCAATACCTTGCCAACAAAGGTCCATCTAGTTAAAGCTATGGTTTTTCCAGTAGCCATGTATAGATGTGAGGCTTGGACTATAAAGAAAGCTGAGCACCATATGCTTCTGAACTGTGGTGTTGGAGAAGACTCTTGAGAGTCCCTTGAACTGCAAGGAGATCCAACCAGTCTACCCTAAAGAAACTCAGTCCTGAATATTCATTGGAAGAACTGATGCTGAAGCTGAAACTCCAATACTTTGGCTACATGATGCGAAGAAATGACTCATTTGAAAAGACCCTGATGCTGGGAAAGATTGAGGGCAGGAGGAGAAGAGGGTGACAGAGGATGAGATGGTTGAATGGCATCACCAACTCAATGGATGTGAGTTTCAGCAAACTCCAGGAGACAGTAAAGGACACGGAAGCCTGGTGTGCTGCAGTCCATGGGGTTGCAAAGAGTTGGACATGACTGAGCAATTGAACAACAACCTGCTTCCCACCTTTGATGAATGAGGGTTTCTGGAATGTCAGGAAAGGTTGTAAGGGGAGAGCTGAGGGAAGACTGGGCCTCACAGCCACAAAGTTCAGGTCTTCCAGCCAGGGCTGGGCCAGGCCCAATGGGCAGCAGGTACCCAGGGTCCTAGCATCCTTCTTCCATCCCTCCAGGCTCTGGAATCCAGGGGATTGATTGCAGCCAAGAAGGACAACGAACCAAGTAATATAGGTGAGGGCAGATTGGGGAATTAATGTGTGTTCAAGGACTAATTTTACCATCTGCATGTAGTTTACTCCCCTACTGTCATCAGCTCCATTTTACAGATAAGAAAACTGAGGCTCAGAATTCAACTTCAAAAGCCTTGTCACATCAAAAGCCTTGTTCTCTCCAGATATCAAAGGCAGTGAGTAGGCCATCACTTCCCTTCCTGGATTCCAGAAAGCAAGAGATTTGATTTTGGCTAAATGACCTTTTTGAATGCCCTTTTTAACCCTGGCCAGACGACTGCTTGGGAGTTGCTTTGAACTCTGATTAATCATGCAGCCCTTATCCCTGAATGAGGAGCTCTGAACGCACAAGATTTACCAGACTTATTTTGTCCCCTAAGTACACTTCACTCCCTCCCAGCCCCTCATGTTCCTTTCATGATCCACCCCCAGTGGCTTCCAAGAGGCAGAAAGGAAATGGTAGGGCATGGGCATCAAAATACACCCATCAGCTTTCAATCCCAGCTCCACCACTTTCTGAGCTATTTCACATCAAGTAGGTGATGTAGGGACATCCCTGTAGCTCAGATGGTAAAGAATCTGCTTCCAATGCAGGAGATCTGGGTTTGATCCCTGGGTCAGGAGATCCCCTGGAGAATGAAATGGTAACCAACTCCAGTATTCTTGCCTGGAGAGTCCCATGGACAGGGGAGCCTAGTAGGCCACAGTCTGTGGGGTCACAAAGAGTTGGATACTACTGAGATTAACAATACAATGTAATAGGTGATGTAACCCCCTCAAACCTCTCTCCTATTTGAAAATGGGGAGAATGTCCTATGAAGATTGTTGGGGTGTACCCTGTGGATCTGCAGGCCTTGTAGTTTCCCAGCCCCAAGATCAAAGAAAGAGCCCAGAGACAGTGAGAGAGAAAGTGACAGAGACAGCAGTGGTTTATTGGACAGGGGATCTTTCACAAAGGGTCCTGGAGGGATCCCTCACTGTGTGTGACAAATGGTGAGTGAGACGTGACAGCAGTTTTTGCTACTCAGGGATAAAGGAGGATACTGTTTGATGTCAGGTGGGCTCATCAGTTACCAGGGACTAATTAAGCTCAGTAATTAAAAGGATTAGATAGTTATGTGAATGAAGCAAGGTCTGGTTGAAGAGGGGATATACAGAGAATAAGAGAACAGCCATTTTGAATGACCTGCTGTTGACTGAAAAAGATGCACAGCTTGAGAGTTGAGGTAAGCTTGATTAAGGGGCAAAATGAGGACTGCAGCCCAGGAGACGGCATTTCAGATAGCTCTGAGAGGCTGTTTCAAAGAGGTAGTGGGGGAAGGTCAATCCATAAAATATGGTGAAGGGGGAGTTCAATGCCATCAATGCTAACTTTACAAGAGGTTTGTGCTAGTTGCCAGGATCTGATGTCATCATGAAGGGATTTAGTGCTTTTCTGGATATGAGGAGATGCAAGGCTTGGGATCATAAAATCTGTACCTTAAAATACCCACCTATCTAAAGACCTGTCCCACCAGGTTCCCTGGAGCTCAGGGTGCCTCACTCCACCCTGAACTCCCCTCAGGGAGTGTTGAAGGTGAACACCTGCAGCACGGGGTTCAGTCTCCACAGAGGCGAGTGGCAAATGCCCTTGTTGTTCAGTCATGCAATACTCTGGGCTGGTGCCCATCTGAGGTTGACACTGCCCATACAAGGATTATATGAGCTAACACAGTTAACACGCTAGGAACAGGGCCCGGTATATAGCATGCCTCAGAAACTCTTAGCTATGATTATCACACACGCTAATGCCTCTTCAAATCCCCCTGGGCCCCCACAGGAGGACAGCCAGCAGGACAAAGCCTCAATTTTCACCCAAAGGCAAATCAGGCCTCTCTTCATCTATCTCCTTTGTCCCCAGCCCCATCTGCTGCAGCATCTTTCGGGGACCCCCAGATCATGCACAGGGCAAGCCCTGTTCAGAGGACTCACAAGGCATTGGGGGAAGCTTCAGACAGTAAGTTTTCAGACACTTTGAGCTGGCAGGGGCAGGGAACTGGGGAAGAAGTTTCTACAGTCAGCCTGGAAGCTGACTAGAGGGCCCACAGTGCCCACTGACCACTATGACAGGAGGGTGGAGTGGGGAAACTGGCATTCACTGGGGGTCTTTGACATGAGTTGAGAAGAGAGCTAGTTCCCTGAGGGTTTCTCAGAGACAGGGAGAGTTTAGATCAGGAAGCAGATCGAAGAAGACTTTTCCAAGGGGGAGAAGAGAGGCCTGCTAGGAAGTGCATTTCTTACGGAAATGACTTTTTTCAGTGGTCCCCCCACTTCACTCTTCCTTTTCCTCTTAATTGATTGACTACCTTTTAATGAACACCTGCTATGTGCCAGGCATTTCCCTGGCAGTTTATCACTTCATTCTTACAATCACCTGAAGGAGATATATGCTCTCATTTTGCAGCTGGAAACCAAGTTTGAATCCTGGCTTCAGTTTGAAGCCAGGTCAGTATGTTGCTTTGTCCTGCAAATGCCTCTAAAGACCAATCCCTGGTCCCTCTCCCCGCTGGAGTCCCCAGAATCTAGCTGACTGTGGCCTTGGTTCTTGGAATATATATCAGGACTTGGGCCACTATCTCCTTTATTTGTCCCACGGGGACCTAGCTTCTCACATGCTGCCAGGGAATAGTGAAAGGTTGTTGTTGAATCACGGCGCAGGGATTCTTGGCCCCCGGAGGAGAAGAATTCAATCCGGGGCCAGAGATGAGGCTTAATCGCTCAGAGCTTTTGTGTAATAAAGTTTTGTTAAAGTATAAAGGAGATAGAGAAAGCTTCTGACATAGGCATCAGAAGGGGGTAGAAAGAGTACCCCCCTGCTAGTCTTCAGCTGGATGTTATATAGTCACCAGCAGTCTGTTTAATGAAAGAAAGGAATGTCTCAAAACTTAGAATGGCACCAGGCCCCTCACCCATAAGATGTATTTTGGGATAACCTTAGCTCTAAATGGTTTATCTTGGGCCATAAAATGATTAACTTGAATATTGAGGAAGGGCAGATCACCATATAAATAGTTTCATTTACATAGATTAGACGAATATTATCGGAGTATGACATACTGGTTTATCAAGTAGGCCCAAAAGGCGGAACCGACTTGAAGACAGAGTTTGGGGTAAATGCATAGTACATTAGCATAGCTTAAGATAAACATTTCCATAAGAAAAAGGCAATGGTTAACTTCAAGTGAAACTAGGTGTCATTATAGCAACACAGAATTTTAAGAGAAACCTCTTTTTAAATTTGTATAGAGAAGGAGAAAATGTCTCTAGTTTGTTTCCTCCTGCCGCTTAACAGAGATAAAATGTCTGACACTTGCAGGCTATTTCCTCCGTTTGGAGACCCCTGGCCTTCCCGCCTGTTACCCTCTCAATAGCAAATGTTTACACGACTCTGAGGATGATGACCCACTTTTGCACATCAGTGGAATCGGGCAGTACACTGGAAACAACCAAACTCTTGAAAACCTACCTGACATTTCACAGACCTGCTTCCGGGCTCTGCAGATCTCATCGGTGGAGCCTCACCTCTGAGAGGCTAGGGCAGCTCATAGGACTCCACCTAGGAGGGGCAGGGCTGCAAGTGTTTCCCCATCCAGATTCATCTTCCCTCTGGCCACACTGCAAGAACCACTCCCGCTCTGCCCCTGACTAGGCTGGCCCCAGCCCTTAGCACAAAGGCGTGCTGGCCACTGCCCGCAGGAGCTGTGCACCTGCTGAGGCAACGGGAGCAGAAAGACCTGTGGTTGAGGCAGATCTGGTTCAAATCCCAGCTCTGCTTCCTCACTGCATGATGCTTTCTTCATCTGAAAATGTGGCTCATTCTATTCACCTCACAAGGTCTTGATGGGGCTTAAAGCACGTGATTTAAATGTGGCACAGTCCTTGCCTCAAGGTAGTTGTTGTTGTTCAGCTCCTCAGCCTTGTCAGACGCTTTGTGACCTCATGGACTGCAGCACACCAGGCTTGCCTGTCCATCACCATCTCCCAGAGCTTGCTCAAACTCACGTCCGTTGAGTCAGAGATGCTGAGATGGGAATCTGAGTTCTTATCTGCAGAGCTGAAGAATGGAATCCATGAACACGCAAACACTCATGGTAGCAAGTGAACAGGATTTATTGAAGAGAAGGAAAGTACTGTTAGGTAGGTAGAATAGGGAAACGGAGTCCAAAATGGCGGTGGCTAAAAGACAAGGAAGACAAGTCCGAGAAAATAGAACAAAAGAAGGTCCCAGAACCAGAGTGAAGACTTCAGGTAGAACAGCACTCCTGGCTAAGCCCAATTTGCATAGGGCAGGCCCAGGTGGAAAAAAACATATAAAAGGAAGAGCCAAAGCTCTCTCGCGCTCTCTCTCTCTCCTGCGTGTGTGCACGCACTCTTTGTCTCTCTCTCGCTCTCGCTCTTTCTCTCCCGCATGTGTGCGCTTTCTCTCTCCCATTTTCCTGCTATCTTCTAAATAAAATAGAGCTGCAACACTGATTTGCCTAAGAGCTGTAACACGGTTTGTCCAAGACCTGAGAGCTGTGACGCGCCAAGGACTCTAATGTCCGTTGCTCCAAATCTTTGTTGCGACGAGACAAAGAACTTGGGAACATACACTTGCGTGACAGTACCAAGCTCTCAGCATAGACACTAAGAGGGGGTAAACAGTACCCACAAGGTGGGACTTAAAGCAGTTTTTATATCCTTCCTCAAATTATTTCTAACCAATTATTATTATAACCAATAATAACCATTATTTCTAACCAATCAATTTAAAGTTAATTTAAACCAATCAATTTAAGTCAAGATATTTAAAATCTTTATGGTTTCTCTTTATCCTTGGATTAAGTCACCATTCATGCCCTCTGGCCATTTTACCAGATATATGGGTTTAAGATTAATGATCTTTAAGAATTTCCCAGTTTGTTGTGATCTGCACAGTCAAAGGCTACCAGACCACCTGCCTTCTGTGAAATCTGTATGCAGGTTATGAAGCAACAGTTAGAACTGGACATGGAACAACAGACTGGTTTCAAATCGGGAAAGAAGTACATCAAGGCTGTATATTGTCACTCTGCTTATTTAACTTATATGCAGAATACATCATGAAAAATGCTGAACTGGATGAAGCACAAGCTGGAATCAAGATTGCTGGTGAAGGGAAAAAGTTAAATTTTAAAAAGTTTTCTTTGTCCTGTTAAAACCCCAGAGGCAGGCCATACCTCATGGAAAATAACCTGCCCCTTATCTGATGACTCATGGTCTCCTGATCTTTGCAGAAGCCCCCCCCCCACCACCCCAGAGTGGTTATTTTTCTGTTAATCCTTCCTGGAGGCTGTTTTTTCCTGAGAGTTGGCCAACCGCCTCGGGGTGGTCAGTCAGCCGCTTCGACCTGATAACCTGCAGACCTATCCCTGTAAAGGTCAAGCCTTGCCCACCAATCAAACGTCCTCACCCCACCTGTACCTACCTATGGCCCCCAATCACATTGTTTTCAGTGTCCTAACCCTATTCCCACCTACTTGTGACTTTTCTGTATAAAATTTCCTGTGACCAGAGCTCTGAGTTTGTTCCTCCTCGGAGGTGACTGAACCCCGGCGCGCCGGCCTAATAAATCCTCTTGCTGTTTGCATCAAATTTGACTTTTGGTGATCTGTGAAGCAATGGCTCCCGTGAATAGGCCTTCTCCGGGCCTAACACTGGGAGAAATATCAATAATGATATAAAGATGAAACCACACACATGGCAGAAAGCAAAGAAGAACTAAACAGCCTCTTGATGAAAGTGAAAGAGAAGAGTGAAAAAGTGGGCTTAAAACTCAACATTCAGAAAACTAAGATCATGGCATCTGGTCCCATTACTTCATGGCAAATAGATGGGGAAACAGTGGAAACAGTGACAGACTTTTGGAGGGGGCTCCAAAATCACTGCAGATGGTGACTGCAGCCATGAAATTGAAAGACGCTTGCTCCTTGGAAGAAAATATATGACCAACCTAGACAGCATATTTAAAAAGCAGAGACATTACTTTGCAAACAAAGGTCCATCTAGTCAAAGGTATGGTTTTTCCATGTATGGATGCGAGAGTTGGACCATAAAGAAAGCTGAGCCCTGAAAAATTGATGCTTTTGAACTGTGGTGTTGGAGAAGACTCTTGAGAGTCCCTTGGACTGCAAGGAGATCCAACCAACCAATCCTAAAGGAAATCAGTCCTGAATATTCATTGGAAGGACTGATGCTGAAGCTGAAACTCCAATACTTTGGCCACCTGATGCAAAGAACTGACTCATTTGAAAAGACCCTGATGCTGAAAAAGATTGAAGGCAGGAGGAGAAGGGGACAACAGAGGATGAGATGGTTGGATGGCATCACCAACTTGATGAACATGAATTTGAGTAAAATCTGGGAGTTGGTGATGGACAGGGAAGCCTGTTGTGCTACAGTCCATGGGGTCACAGAGAGTTGGACACTGAGTGACTGAATTGAACTGAAGATTAACAGTCACCAGTTGCTTTTCCCCCAAGCATGTGGAACAGAATCCAATTATACTTCCATTCCCTGGATCTGAGCGCTGATAAGTTATCATACTAAAGAGACATTCCCGGAATTCAGGACAATAGAGTGGGTACTGAAAACAAGACCAAGGTCTCAGAGTTCTACACTGACTAGTAATTTCTACTTCAATGCTAATCCAATCATCTTGTCCTCCATCATCCCTTTCTGCTCCTGACTTCACTATTTCCCAGCATGAAGGTCTTTTCCAGTGAGTCGGCTTTTTCACATCAGGTGGCCAAAGTATTGGAGCTTCAACTTCAGCATCAGTCCTTCCAATGAATATTCAGGACTGATTTCCTTTTGGATTGACTGATTTGATCTCCTTGCTGTCCAAGGGACTCTGAAGAGTCTTCTCTAACACCACAGTTCAACAGCATCAGTTCTTTGGTGCCCAGCCTTCTTTATGGTCCAAATCTTTCACCCATACATGACTACTAGAAAAACCATAGCTTTGACTACACAGACATTTGTTTGCAAAGTAATGTCTCTGCTTTTAAACATGCTGTCTAGGTTTGTCATAGCTTTTCTTCCAAGGAGCAAGTGTCTTTTAATTTCATGGCTGCAGTCACCATTTGCAATGATTTTGGAGTCCAAGAAAATGAAGTCTGTCACTGTTCCATTGTTTCCCCATCTATTTGCGATGAAGTGATGGGACCGGATGCCATAATCTTTGTTTTTTGAATGTTGAGTTTTAAGCCAGTTTTTCACTCTCTTCTTTCACCATCAGAGGATCTTAAGTTCCTCTTTGTTTTCTGCCATAAGGGTGACATTATCTTCATATCTGAAATTATTGATATTTCCCCTGGCAATCTTGATTCCAGCTTGTGCTTTATCCAGTCTGGCATTTCACACGATATACTCTGCATATAAGTTAAATAGGTGGTGGAATTTCAAAAATGTCACTTCCTTACCCTCCTCTCTTTGGGAGCCAATACCCAGGAAGCAGAGAATTAGGCAGGATGAAAATATCCCCAGGCCTGGAAGGAAGCCTTGTCTAGCTACTGACCACAGTGCATATACAGATAACCCTGAGGTCAGTGACCCCACCTGGGCCAGGAGAGGCTCTGACACTGCTGCGCTTGAGCAGTCTGGGCTGACTCCACACTCCGCCCACACTGAGCTGAGTGAGCTGAGTGAGCCCTGGCCACCAGGCTCGGGCCCAGGGCAGAAGCAGCAGCACATGGAGAGTGGGCAGCTGGTGAGCAGAGCCCCTGCTCCAGGCTGCGGTGAGTCCCTTGACATGGAGAACAGCCCCTTGCACCCTCAATCAGGTGAGTTGGGTATGGACACGCAGGGAGAAAGCAGGGAGGAGCATAGTATGGGTGTCACCCAGCTGGTGGAGCTTTCTTTTCTTAGTAACTTCAGGCAGGCTCATCCGTCTCCCAGTCCTTCCACCTTCTCAAAAATCCAGCAGAGGATGGGAATGGAAGGGTAATTGTTATGCTCCAAGTCCAAGTCCCCGAATAAGCTGAGAGAACAAATCCACCACAGCAATGCAAAGGCAAGAAAGGAGTTTGTTTATTGCTAACTTGAGTTAGGGCACCCTGCCACATCCAGTACAGTGGAGCTACACTGCCTGTGGGAGTTCCCAGTGCCTCAGCTTTCCTAGAGACTAAACCTCAGACCTAGCCTGCCCCTTAGAGCCTGTCCTGGCTCCAGTTAGGTCCTAACAGTAATGTTTGCCCAGGGAGAAATGAATTTGCCGTTGCAACACACAGATGTTACCTATTTATTTTTCTTAAACAATTGGCTTTTTCCAAAAGCAATTTAGAACAGCTTATAAAGAAGAGCTTCACAATAAGGTTAACAGTAAATAAGACTTGGGAAATCATGGGCTGGGGTAAAAATAAAGTAGAACTTAAAGTAGCTCAGCTGGTAAAGAGTCCGCCTGTAGTGCAGGAGACCCCGTTTCAATTCCTGGGTTGGGAAGATCTGATGGAGAAGGAATAGGCTACCCACTCCAGTATTCTGGCCTGGAGAATTCCATGGACTGTATAGTCCATGGGGTTGCAGAGTCAGACACAACTGAGTGACTTCCATTAAATACATTTTGTAAAGATAAGATAATCATGAATATGGGTCTGAGTATCCTAGTCTCCATGGTAAAAAGGGAAATAGGGTCAGCAACTGGAAAGGAAGATGCATACCAGTCTTATATTTTTTTCCTAGAGCTTTATATAATAGGCACTGAGCACTGTGAGAAATAGGTTATTTACTTCATATTTCTAAAAATTTAGAAGCAGATGAAATCAGGCTATTTGGCTCAAAAGAGCCTTTGAGAAAGCAAAAGGAATGGTATTAAAGTGCCACCCCACTAGGGTGAATGCATTTCAATACAGGTTTCTGATGGTCAGATTGGCCTGGGTGTTCATCGAGTTGTCCCTTTCCTCGTCTGTGTTGTAGACCCGCATTTCTCAAACTTTACTGTGCATGCAATCTCCGGCAAGTCTTTTGAAAATGCCTTTCTGATTTAGATCTGGGGTAGGCAGTTCTAAAGAACTCCCAGAGTACCATGTGTACCATACTTGAAGCAAGGAACTAAAAGCCTAGACTTCTCTAGCTGTGCACCTATGCAGTTCCCCCAGCTGAAGGTAATGTAGTGCTGCCATAGTTCCCACTGACCACTGATGTCCAGTCCCAAGCCATGATTCCCGACTCACACAGAGACTAAGTGCCCACCATGTGTCCGAGCGCCCTTAGCAAAATGGCTGTTCCTGCCCACAACTCTCCCTAAAAACACCTGCCTCTAGAACCTTGTTCATGCTCTTGTGCTGCCACAGTTAAATCTCTTGTGGATACAGCCTCTCATTCCACTGAACTCAGCTTTTCCTTTGAAGAGAGCTCATGTTGCAATACAGGACTAGAAGGAGGGCAAGACTCACACCAGAGTGCCAAGCCCTGGGTGCAGGGACAGAGGGTTGAGGGCCCTGTTAGTCACACCTTATAATGCCTTACAATATTGGCTTGAAATAATCCATGACATGAAAGAGACTTTAAGCTAAACCCTGCGCCCTGAGCACACTTCTGCAGCGTGCCTCCTCTTCAGCGCCTGTCCCCAACAGCCCACCCCATGCCTGTGACCACTGCCTCACCTCTGGGTGGTTTCAACAAGGCTTTATCCACAGGGTCATCACGGAAGAAGACAGAACCCCTCAGTTTTCCCTTGAAATCGCTTCCCCAAGTTGCAGTTCCACTCCCTCCCTCACAGAAGGAAGCAGTTTCCTGTGCCCAGAGGCTTGGTTTGGGGAGTCTCACCTTGCCTGGGCTGGGCAGTGGCGGGCGGGGCACCTATCCTGGGGCCGCAGCCCAGTCTGAGCACATCTAGGTCCAGGTGGCCTGGCTCCCTGTCAGAATACATCTGGCACATGGCTTCTAGTGACCATCTTGATTTAGTAGTCAATTAGAGTATTTATTTTGTGAAATGGATGTGTTCTGTCTGAGCTTATAAGTGCTGGATCAATCCAAGAAGCTGAGTCTGAACTATGTCCTTCTCCTCTCTGGGCCAAGTAGGAGATAAACCTAGATTCTCTTCCCGGGTACTCTCATCTTCTAAGCCAAAGGAGTAGCCTTGTCTGCAGGTAAAAGGGAAATCTCAGGACACTGACATACAGGGACTCCATATCCAGAAATCCACCAGTACATGCACTGAGCACCTCCTGTGTGCCTGCAGCACTAGCTCTGGGGCAAGCAAAGGAGGAGACCAGATGTGGGGGGAGCCCTGGGCGAAACTTCCCAGAGATGCTGGGAGGTGCAGAAAGTTGAGAATGGCCAAGCATTCATTCAACAACTGTTCACAGAGTACCGACTTACGTGCCAGGCTCTGATCCAGGCACTGGGAATACAGAAGTGAAAGAGGCAGATAAAACTCCCTGCCCTGAAGGAGCTTACATTTCTGTGGGACAGAACATTAATGAACAGCAAACAGAGAAGGTGTGTCTTATAGTGTGTTAAAAGGAGAAAAGGGGGCTTTCCTGGTGGCTCAGTGGTAAAGAATCTGCCTGCCAATGCAGGAGACATGGGTTCAATCCCTGGGTTGGGAAGATCCCCTGGAGTAGAAAATGGCATGGGATTATTCTTGCTTGAATAATCCCATGAACAGAGGAGTCTGGCGGGCTACAATCCATGGGGTCACTAAGAGTCAGACACGACTGAGTGACTAACACACACCAGAAGGATAAAAAGGCCAAGTGAAAAGAAATAGGGCAGGGTACCCAGATGAGGGATGCAGATAATTGGGTGAGTCTCACAGAGGTGATGTTATTTCTCAAGGAGGGAGGGAGCTCCGCGTGGCAGGGCTGAGTGAGAGCAAAGAGAAGGAAGCGGAGACAAGGTCCTGCTGGGCCTCGTCGCCCTAGAAAGGACTTTGGTTTGACTCTCAGAGACCAGGGAGCCAGGAGCAAGTTTTGAGCCAAGGAGTAACATGAGCTGAGAAATGTCTCCGAAGGAGGCTCCAGCCACTCTGCCCTTGGCCTGGCCGTGGACACGAGCCTGGCAGAGGAGGTGCTCGACCAGTGTCAGGGCACCATCCTTCCCCCAGCTCGGGAGGTGGCGTGTCTGTTTCTGGGAGTTGGGCTCCAGGAAACACTGATTCAGCTCTCAGCCACACTAGGCCTCATGTCAGGTGAGACAGACAGGCCAAGCATCAGAGGCCAACGGCGTGGATGGTGTTCTGTGCACCAAGGTGCTTGGCCTCAGCAGGGTGTTCACCTCTCCCTCCCTGTGCCTTTCAGGCCCCTCATTGTTCTCTTGCACAAGTTTGTGCTCCACTAGGACATTGCTCTGTGTATCTCTGCTGCTCCAGCCTTTGCCCTCTCTCCAACTCATGGGGAGCACCTCAGAGGCCTACGAGGTCTCTTTGGAAGGATGCTAAAGGACAGATCCTTTGAGAATATTGGAAGACTTCTCAGCGTCTCTATTTCCCAAGCTGCATCTCCTTGTGCTCCAACTCCTCTGGAGTAACAGGAAGGGTGCTCAGAGACCCTATTAGACAGAGAAGATATTGAAAGAGCACTCACTGTGTGCAGGGCACCATGTGAGGGGCACCAAAGAAGGCTACATGCTCATTCCTGTTTCCCCAAAGTCACTGCAGAGGCAACCTGCCATCCAAGGGCCAGAACCAGGCATGGGGCAACTGTGTCCCCAGCACTTGGAATGTTGTGATCTGGTGCGGTTCCCTGAGTGTGGAATGCACAAAAGACCTATGAGAAGCGCTCCAGAGCTCAGAGAGGATGTTTTCCTGGGGCAGGGTGGCATAGGAGATGGGAGAGAAGCTGGGCCTCAGGGTCTGGCAGAGTGGAGAGCTGGGGTGGGTGGGTATTTTATGCAAGAGGAAACCTATGGAAGGAGGAAGCACAAGATGCTGGTAAAGTGAGAGGACAAAGAAAAGGATTCTCACCTCACCACCTGGCCAGAGTTCTGCCTCTCCCCCTCACTGCGCTCCCTGAGGTCTGGTTGTGGGGCCATTCTTGAGGCCCAGCCGCCTGCCTTTCTGGTCTCCAGGTTCAGATAGCCCCTCCCTACGACTTATCTCCCCAGAACAGCTTGGGATCCTGGAGTAACTTGAAGCTCTTTATAGAGGGCTGGCAGAATATGTCCTAGAGGACTAATCCAGAGAGAGTCCCAGGGGTCAGGCAACCCCCAGTCAGTCTCCCAGAAGATGTGTGACATTGGTGCCCCACAACGATCAGAGCCCCTGTGTCCTCACCTGTGGAAGGAGAGGAACCGTGGTCAGCAGCACATGATGAGACTGCAGGTGAGAAAGGGCTTCAGATGACGGCGCACACCTCTAGAAAGGTACCTGAAAGACAGCCTCACCTTATACCTGACTCAGGGCTGTGCTGAGAGGCCACCGTCATGGGGGAGTGGAGGACAGCGCCCAGGGCTGGAAGCCATCTGTCTCTGGGCAGGGTGGTAGTTTCAAGTCTAGAAAGTCTAGCTGAGGAGACTAGGGCCCTCTCAAGGGCCCTCCCCCAGTTCCCAGGCCCTGGAAGTGAGGACTCTGGAGAAGGGTCAAAGGTCTGCGCTAAGGGTAGACCAGGGACAGAGGAGCACCGGAAGCCGCAGCGGAGGCCTGGATGCAGCCTAGTGGAGGAGGGGGCCTCTGCTGCTGCGCCTCTTGCAGGATGGAAGGAAGCCAGGTTGAACTGGTGCCTTGGCATCTTCCCACCTGTGTGAACTTGGCTTGCCACTTAACCTGGCATTATGAAACGGACGTGGATTTGAGGTGTCCCTCGGATGAAGGGAGCCAGTCGGTCCCAGAAATTACTGTGGACTCCAGACGCCCTGCTTGTCCGGGTTAAGAGTTGCCCACTTTAATGAGGGAGATAGACGCGTAGTTCCAGAAGTTTAGGAGCATTAGGCCCGGGGAGGGGAGGGTCTTTTGTCCCTGCCATCCACCACCACTGCTGGAGCTGCAGGACCAGGCGGGGATCGAGGACCCTGCAGCTCCCCGATTGCGGTCCCGGGGGAGGTGGCCAAGCAGGATAAGCAGCAGCAGCCGGCTGGCGGGCGGCCTCCTCCCCTACAGGTCCGCCCCGCAGGCGGGCGGGGCACCGGGAGAGGAGCCTCTGGGCCGGGCCACCGCCTCCGCCGCCGCGGACCTTCTGCTGCCGCCGCTCGGAGCAGCGGCGGGCCTGAAAGGTGAGTGGCCCCTCGCCCACGTCGCCGCGGGGCTGCGCCCTGCCAGGGACCCCGGCCCCGGAGGCTACCCCGTAGCCTCCTGCGCCTGGGCCGCCCCACGCGTGCAGGAAACCTGGGCGACTGGGACCCAGCCACGTGTACCCGGCGGCAGTGAACCCAGGTCCTGGGTCCTCCACTCCCAGTGTACCTTCCTTCCCAACCTCGTGCGCCACTCGAGGTGGGCAGGGCCGAGTGTGCGCAGCGCCAGGGTCGGGGCTGAAGGGACCTAGCTAATTCCCCGGGATGCTGCGTCCCGCGCCCCACCCCGCGGACCCGCCGAGTCCACCGGTCCCGCGTTCCCCGTTGGTCCCGCTCGCGGTCTCAGGGGAGCGCCAGAGCGCTGGGCGGGATCTTCTCGCCAAGCCTGCCAGCCCTGTGCCTGCCCCGGGCGGGGCAGGGGCGGGGGCGGGGGCTCCCGACCTTGACCGGGAAGAGGCTGAGCTTACCAGTGTCCTCTGCCCGCGGAGCTCTTGCCTGGCAAACTTACCGGTTTCCGCGAAATTGGGGGCAGGCTGCCGAGAGAGGCGTGATTGGAACTTTGCTCACTCTGGGTTAGATGAAGGGGAGGGTACGACGAGTTAGTATGTCCTTTGAGGACCAGGAGGCTGGGCCCTCAGGGAAAATGCAGACAGGTCTTGGAGCCCCGGCAGAGGACTCTGGGGAGAGACCTCAGAGGTTTCCAAGGCCGCCTCTGAGACACAGGCTGCGATAGGGATACTGGAAATACAGGGAAGTATTTCTGTCCATCAGAGTCCAGTGATGATATGGTTAATAGCAGACATTTATTGTGCATTATCTACACCAGAATTCTTGCTTTGCACACAGTATTCCAGTTAATCCTCAGTATGGAAAGGCACCATTATTATCTCATTTAAGATGGGGAAACTGAGCCTCAGACAGCATGGGTATTTTATAAGGATACACGAGTACTAAGTTGCAAAAGTAGGATTTGTACACAGATTTCTCTGACTTGAGAGCCGAGAGGATGCTACTACTGGGAGAGAGAGGTCATGCTTCAGAGGACTGTGGCAGCCTGAAGAATCCCAGGCTAGGGGCCAGAAAATCCACAAGACCAAAGAGTCTTACCTGGGTGTGACCCTCGGTCACCTGCATGGTTTCTTAAAAATACAGATACCTATGTCTTCCTTGTTGGCTCAGTGGTAAAGAATCCACCTGCCAGTGCGGGAGACATGGGTCCAATCCCTGGGTTGGGAAGATCCCCTGAAGAAGGAAACGGCAACCCACTCCAGTATTCTTGCCTGGGAAATCCCATGGACAGAGACGCCTGGCAGACTACAGTCCATGGGGTCGCAAAAGAGTCAGACATGACTGACTAAACAACAAGGTCCTACCCACAGCTGGCCGAGTCCAATTTTGCAGAGTGAACCTCCCTAGCATCTAGTCAGGAGCGCCTGGAGGGCTGAGACCATATCTAAGTCATGTCTACCGTCATCTGTATCCCCAGTGGCCTCCAGAGGGGCCAGCTTGGAGCAGATGTTTTTGTTACCAAATACAAGTTCACTCTGCTCTCCACACAATATGCCAAGTAACCACGAGACGAGGTGTTGAGGCAAGGAATACGATTTTATTTGGAAAGCTGGCTGACCAAGAAGATGGCAGACTAATATCTCCAAAAAAGCCATCTTGTGGGGTCTGGGTGCTAGGTTCTTTTATAGAACCAGAGAAAGACGCAATGAGGAACTAAGGCAAAAAAGCAGAATAGAGGCAATGAGGAAGTAAAGTAAAAAAGGCCATCAGTCTTGCAAAACACCTCTGGGAATGGCCAGTCTTGGGAAAGGGAAATGCTATTCTCATCTTTCTTATAGCCATTCACTGGTGGACAGGGTCAGATTGTCTCCCTAGGAGCTGAATAAGGGCGCTCTAGATTAACAGTCAGGCAGAGGGACAGGGTTCTCTGAGGCAGCCCCTAACATATGATTGTAATAACAAAAATGATGAAAAGCAAGTCAAAGAAATAGATCCAACATGGAGTCAATTGACTTTCCCCTACAACACTTAAGCAATGTCTGATGGATGAATGGACTTCGTGGGGCAGGGGCTATCTCTGGGATAGAAAAGTTTTCCTGAAGGAGGCCTCAAATGATGGACAAGTGACCCCAGCCAGGCCTGGAGAGGAAGGCCTGGAGTTGGCATGGGGCCTCAGAGTCTGCAGGGAGCTTGGGCCAGGCCATTTCTTCATTGGAGGGTTGGACAGACAGCCTCGAGCTTGTTGAGCTTCCCAGGACCAGGCCTGGTCACACTGGGACCATAGGTATGCCCTCTTTGGCCTAGAGATGCCGAACAGATGAACTCCTCTCCCCTCCAAGTTTTCTCTCCTTAACTCTAGGCCCTTCCCTTGCAGGATATATCAGAGTGTTGGGCAGGGCTTCAGATAGTTAAAAGAGGAAGTGTAAGGACTAAAGTCCATAGCTGCAAACCTGAACAGTGGAGTGGCTGACTGCAGAGGAGGGTGCCTGCCTTTGCAGTCATCACAGCCCTTTACCATGTGGCCTAAACCATGGCCTCTGTTCTCTGAACCTGTTTCATCTACAAGACCTTGCTAAGGGCTTGGGACTTGATATTCCTATAAAACAGGAACAATAGTACCTGCTGGGGGAGGATACACTGTGTGATAGTGCTGAGGTTTAGGAGTACAATAAATATCAGACCCCTTCCCATTCTCCCAGGGTTTGAGTGAAAAGCAGCTGGGAACCTTACAGGCTCATTGTTCCTCTTGTCCGAACCCCTCAGCTCACTAGGGCATGGCCTCCGTCCCCTTCTCTGTTGCAGACCTGGTCTTGAGCCCCAAGCCTCAATTTAGTTTGGGTTACAGAACTTGGAGGTGGGAAGGCAAGGGGTGGGGACAAGGCACACTAGGTGGTTTTCAAACATTTGGCTACAGAAGGCTCACTTCCTCCTATCTATGCCCCAGAGCTGGGCCCACCTACCTGTCCAACCTGATCTGCCATTCCCAGGCCTCTGCATGTCAGCCCTTCATGCCCTTGGCATGCAGTAAGCACCACTTCATAACTGAAATGTAATCATCATCATCATCAGTGAATAGTCAGCTCCCCACGTGCCAAGCATGTTATAGGTGTGAGCACACTTGAACCTTCCAACTGTCCTATGAAATAGACAATGCTATTCTCCCAGCCCGTGACTTTCCCAAGAACACATGAGACTCCATTCTTTTGACAGCACATTTGTTCTCCTAACCACAGACTATAACTACTTGTCCAAATTTTGCCTAATTGTTTCTTCATTCAACATTTTACTGAGCACTAACATGGTGTCAGGCACTCAGGAACTGGTTTGAGTCCTACTTCTAGCAGGATAAGTGTAGGTTGTCATTTATAATCACACAAAAACGAACGCCCTCCACTTATTTCTGAATACGAGTGGGAGAACTGAAGCCCAGGTTCCACAGCTAATGCGAGGGAGCCAGGATTCAAAACCAGGGATGGCTCCTCCTTGAGCTAGAGGTATTGACCACAGCCCTGGAGGGATCAGTGGCTGCAAATTTATGCAGAATCAGAAACCCCTGCATTGTCTCTTCAACCCAGAGCAGATTTCCCCCATCCTCAGGTATGGAACACTGTCACTGCAGAATTACCTGATGCTCAACTCTTTCCAATCAGTCTGTCCTCATCAGTCACCATTGTCATCTGGCAAACGTGCAATAGGTGAGCCCTAATTGGTCTGCAATCAGGCAGTAACTTCTCACTCCCGCTTCTGCTTAATGAGATCCAGGTGGGGTCGAAGCACACAGCACATTTTTAAGCCTTTTAGAGCTATCCAATTAGGAGATTAAACTGTGGAAAATGCAGTCTCAAGACTATCAAATCAGTCCAGGTAAATGTAAAGGAGTTTATGGACTGGTGAATGGGCCTCCTAAGTCTTCCCTGAGGAGTAGGCTGTCGTGCAGACAGCATGTTTCCCAGAGCCTGTGTACCGTCTGTGATAGGAGGACCCGTGATTATAGCAACCAGTGCTTCGGGTGGCTGTCAGGCTGTGGAAAGGGGAGGCCTGTGATTTGACTGGTGGGCTTGGGGAGGTGACAGCATGTCCTGCTGTTGGGATGAAGGTCTCTCTGAAGGTGAATCATTCAGGGTTGACAGCTGAGGATGTTAAGGGGCTTCAGGTGGCCCTGTGAGAATGGCCCTCCAGGTAGATTTTGTAAAGACAAGCTGGCCAAATACAGTGCCTGTAGAGTCACCCCAATGGGCCTTTTGAATCAAACAGGTCTGTGCCAAGCCCAGGTGCCCAGCCAGACGTGTACATGGGTCAGGACTGCACAGATACGGTGGGGTGGGGGTCTGGCAAATAGGCCATGACCTGGTGTGGGGCTGAGCCTCTCCTGGAGGTCGAGTAGGCCCTTTGTGGCTGTCTATAGCGATGGCTCCACACGGGCTGGAAACCAGGTGGCACCTGGAATTTTTAGGGAAGAAACAAGACGTGCTGAGCCAAGTGGCCAAGGGTTGTGATGAGAGTTCAGGGGATTCGATCTGGGAAAGCCTTGCCCTGCTGGTGTTCCTAGATTAGAAAACTGGAGGCTGGAGATCTGACTGCTCTGTGAGTTCTGGCTTGGCGGCCTTTGTCCTCTCGTAATTTTGCTGTGGACTTCCCTTGTGGCTCAAATGGTAAAGAATCTGCCTGCAATGCAAGAGACGGGGGTTTCACCCCTGGGTCAGAAAGATCCCCTGGAGAAGGAAATGATAATCTGCTCCAGTATTCTTGCCTGGGAAATCTCATAGAGGAACCTGACGGCTACAGTCCATGGAGTCACAAAGAGTCAGACATGACAGAGAGACTAATCAACAACAAAGTTTTGCTACAGCTCCTCTAGAACATTCTGATCTGGCATGTCTCCGTGTGACACGTGAAGGGAGGGGGAATCACAAGATTGGGGGGCTCAGGACACAACTAGGGGCCTGGGGAGAACCCCAGGGGGCAGGGCATCACAGCTGGAACCATGGGGGTGCTGCTTATGCCTGGAGGGTTTGCTTTCAGAAGGAAGTGGGTTTCCTGACAGGGCAGCTGCTCCAAGGGGCTGGGTAGGTACAAAGGAGCGGAGAGCCCTCAGGGAACTTACAGTAAACTGGGAAGCCAAATGAGGATGCAAAATGCTCCTAGGCAGCGGAAGGGAAAGAGTCCAGGGCATGTGGCCGGTGGCCTACAGCGGAACACAGGCCATGCGTACAAATAGCAGTTGTAAGATGTAGGTTTGGAAGCTTTCATGCTTACTGTCTTACTTAACCATCAGAACAGAGAAGGAAAGTCGCCTGCCCAAGGTCACATAGTTGGTACACGGTCAAACCTGAATTCACACCTAGATCTGTCTAACTAGATCCCCCATGAGGACAGCTGCTTCTGTATTCAGAATGAGGGAGATTGGTGGGGGTGCTGGAGGTGCCTTGCATGCCCAAGGGCTCAGGCTAGATCTTCAGGGAAGAGGAGTGTCAATGGACAGGAGGAAGTCAAGACTTCAGGTGGAGGTGACGGCACTGGGAGAAGAGGGGAGCAGCGGGTCAGGAAGGAGGGGTGGCAGCTGAGTTGAGCTGGGGAAAGTCAGTCTGTACATTGCTGTTCTAGGCTGGACTCTGGAGACATTCCACAATGCCCCTCCCTGCCCACAGGGTGAGACAGAGGAGCCTTAGCAGAGAACCATTCAGGCCCTGACCTGTTGCTGGTAATGAGTAAACCTGTCTGGAGAACAGGGTGTGTATTCTGGTCATCAAAGGTCCAGATCCCTGTGGTTCCTCAGAGCTAGTTTCCCTAAATCACCAGTTTTCCAACAAGTTGAAAACAATCAAAAGTACCTGTCGTAAGACTGAACTTGGCATAGTTTACTTCAATGATACAAAAGCTTCCACACCTCTGGCCTCCCCTTGTGCTGCTGGTGCGTCCTCGTCTCCAGGGTCATTGCACAAGCAGGCCTTCCCCATCCAGGTTATGTCCTCTGGACAGTATTGTCTTTCTGTTCATCCTTCTGTCTGTCTCTCTGTCTGTCTCCTCACCAGAGAGAGGCACCAACTAGCTAGTAAAGATGACTGTGAAGCCTTGTTGGCACCGAATGTAGACAGAATTATTACTAAGCCAATGACAACCACAGTGATTGCAATAAATTACCCCCTGCAGCAATTGGTAACTTGCCATTTTCTGCAGCCATTACGCTTGGCTTTGTATCTGGGAAGTAAAGGCATCTCTCTCTCTCTCTCTCTCACATACACACACACACACACTCCTGTGGTGAGGCAGTCTGCCCTGCGTTGGATGACATTTATTCATTTTATGTATCCTGGGTTCTGCTGGCTGTCCTGCCTCAGTTCCTGTAGCAAAGAGATTTGAGTCTGAGCCACTAATTATCACCAGTGAGGTTTCCTCCCTAAACAGGAAGTATCAGGCCAGAGCCACTCGCTCACAGTGCACTCTGAAACCAAGCATCAGTCACTATCCCCATTCACTCCCTGCAGCCAGGAACCAGAGTGCAGGCTGAGGCGGTGACAGCCCGGCTCTCCAAGCCCCTGGCAGTCCCACGCCTTCTGAGCATCCGCCTGAGTTCTGTGTTCCAAGCCAAAGTCAGGCAGCTTATAGGTCAGGGGGAGACCCCAGAGAGAACGGGTGGCCAGATCACAGTGGGGCTGTCAAGGGACGCGTGCATCAGACCCTCGCATCGGCTTGTCGTGGGTGAGTCTGGTTATAGGGTACAGAGCCACATGGCCTGGGCAGCATGTGGGGCCCTCTTGTCAGCCCCTCCAATCCTGGTCTGCTTGAGTGTACCCCAGCATCTTGGGGAGCCCCTGTTTTAGAGCTGGCACCAAAGAGCACCATCTGATGATGTTCTTGCCAAAATGGGAAATCTTATCATCAGCACATTAAGTCAGAAACCTTTTCAAAGTAAAAGGTTCAAGGATTTATCACACACAGTGCCTTCAGTTAATGTGAGCACTGGCTTTGTGGGTTCTGGTGTGTTTTTTTTTAAAAAGTTAATGTTTATGATATATTTCTGTGGAAGGCAGGTCCATTTGGGAATTGTAAATTTTACTTATTAGTAACCACTTCTGGGTTGGTTTATCAGAGAACTGCTGCTGTAAATAGTCGAACCAGATTTTTTTAGAATGTTTCAACAATCTAAATGTTTGTAAAAAGCCCTATAAATTTTTCACTCACTTCTGTTTTGCAGGCGGTGTGGTGATAAACCTCTCTTTTCTGTCCAACCAAACTGCATATGTGTGTCTTTGTGTGTGTACAGGGTTGTGTGTGTACGCATGTGCACGCACCCCTGCTTTCTGTTATTCTCTTCCGCAGGAACTTCTCAACCTTCCTTTAAAAAATATAATGATTTTTTAATGATGTCTAAATAATGATTCCAGGCAGTATTACAAGAAATATAACAGTAAAATGCTTGTTAGAGTCCATCAGAAAGGGAAAATGCCTGCAGAAAAAAAAAATAGAAATGCACCAATTAGATGTGTGTGTCTGTGACCCAGCTTTTAAACCTGTACTTGAGATGGCATCTTCTATGCCGTCTGCTGTCAGGTCAGCTGTGGGGGCTTGGGGAGGAGCAACTGGACACAGGTAGCACTTCCTTCTTGCCCTCTGTGCCCCTCAACCTGAGATCAGGGAGGGAGGGCCAGAGCTGCTGTGGTTTAGAATCTAGGACAGAGGGCAGCCCTGGATTTGCAGAAACAACACGAGAATGAGAGATTGGAAAGTATGAGTTTGGGCAGCTCAGCTGGGCAGAGGGAGAGTGGAGAGGAAGCCAAGACTACCTCAGAGCCCCATGTAGACCAGATGACAGGCTATTACTCATATCCATGTGCATGAGCAGGACTGGATGGGGCTAGGGCAAGAGCCATCTAAGGGCCTTCAGGAAGTCCTGACTTGACCTCGGTTTTCTCATCTGTGAAATGGAAGCAGTGATACCCTGAGTGTACAAGTCCACAGTTAAAGCCTCTCCACTGTGTGAGTCAGACCCCACCTCATCGTCTGTTCTTTGATTCCTGATTGTTGCTGATGTGGCATGTGCCAGACACTTGCTGGTACTGGGCTGTGACTTCCCAGCTACATCTCAGTAGGGAAGGGCTAACAGACCTCATAGCCCTGGAAGACCAGGATTTCTACATAACGTGGCTTTAGGGGCAGTCATGTGGAGGGAAGGAGAAACTAGGGGACTTCCCTGAAAACCGTATCTATTTGCATAACAAGTAGCTGACTTTGTACTTAGATTGTCTCTTTCAGATTTAAAAATGGGAAAGATTTTGTAGGAGCTGTATTCACTTTACCAGACTGGGAAATGTGAATTATTCATATCAAAGTGTATTCATTTTAATATTAGCATTAGCACATGGGGAAGGGTGATGGAGATTTAAGGAGGCTGGGAACTCCACCACCATCCACCCCTTGGGCCTCTCAAAGAAAGTTCCTACCATTATATGCTGGTTCCATCCTGTCAGCATGCTACAGGGAGCCAAGGAAACCAGGGGAAGGAGGTAAATCCTTCCTTGAAGAGGAGGTAGGGTGAGGGCTTCACAGCCTTTCTGCTGGACCTTGAATTTTGTCATTTGGAAGGAAAAGACTTTTCAGGCACAGAAATTAAGTCTATGACTTATTCAGGAAAAAGCATAAGGAAGGATGCCCGAGTCAAGACCATTGGCCAGGTGGGTCTTGATTGGGAAAAGCCAAGGAATTCATCTAAGGGCTTCCCTGGTGGCTCAGAGGTTAAAGCGTCCGCCTGCATTGCAGGAGACCTGGGTTCGATCCTTGGGTCGGGAAGATCCCCTGGAGAAGGAAATGGCAACCCACTCCAGTATTCTTGCCTGTAGAATCCCATGGATGGAGGAGCCTGGTGGGCTACAGTCCGGGGGGTCGCAGAGTCCGACACGACTGAGCAACTTTACTTTCACTTTCAAGGAATTCATCTGCCAGAAGCCACAGCTGTGCCTCACCTGCCCCAGGTACTGTTCCTGATGGAGAGGGCAGATCGCTCTGAATGGTTGCTTCCTCCTGGCTCAGGGATTCATGGACCCTGGAGCCATTGGCCCAGCATCCCTGAAGCCTTCTTCCGTGGGTTTGTCCTTACCAGGCTGCACCCTGCTGTGCCTCAGATGTGGTTTTGATTTCCTTCTTTGGCCAGAGTTGCAGGAGCTGAACTGCATCATTCTGTGTCTTTGCAGTGTGGGAATGCAGCTATGCATTGTCTTCTATGTTACTAAGCTCATCAAACAGTGAAATGTCTGGCCAGTTCTAACAGTATATGCAAGCTACAGTAGGACTTCAAAACTCATCATGTGATTTAATCCCCTCTGGGTAGAGGAGGACCCCAGCTAGGTGCTGGGGTGAACAGCCAGGGCTCATTCCCAAGCACACTCTGCCCTCAGGCACAGAATCTAGCAGTTAAGTACCCAAACCACAAACATTGATTGAGCACCTACATGGCGCTAGGCCCCAGACCAGATCTAGAGACACAGAGATGAGTCCAAAGTGGCCCCCAGTCTGGCGGGGTGATAAACGAGCGAGCCGGTGTGTTTGGTCAATGGTAATGTGACAGGAGTGCAGAGTGAGGCACGGAGCACAAGGTGCCCTTGCCCTTCAGGGCCCAGGAGGAAGCCAGGAGGTGCTCCCAGGACCGCTCGGACCAGTTATTTGAGCTCTCAGAGACTTCTAACAAAAGTCAGAGTTCTGTGTGGAGCGGGCCTGTGGCAGGCGGTTGGGATGGAGTGGCGTGACAACCATCCCCACACAGAGCAGTTGGAGAGTGGAGGCTGAGTCCCACTGTCCCTAAGAGTTCAGAGGAAGAGGCCCCCGAGGGTAAGGGTCAGGCACTCCAGAGGCTTCCTGGAGAAGGTGGCCCATCAGCTGGGCAAAGCCAGGAAACTTGCACCCCAAACCCAAGCATCTGGCCATGTGAGGCAGGCTGAGCTCCTTGGCAAAAGTCTGGGGACCTGCCCTTTCCACTCCTCTATCCTCCCCAGGGGCAGGGGAGCCCCCAGGGCCAGATGGGCCCATTTCTGGATGTGCAAATGTACATCATGGCAAGGGGAAAGGGTGGAGGCAGCAACCAGCCACAAGACCCATCTGGCCCCACGAGTCGCAGCACCAAGTGTCCCTGGAAAGCAAAAAGCCGTCCAACCCCCATCGCTGAGGCGGCAGATTCAGATGCCGCTGCCTGACAGCCTCCAACCTGGCTGGCTTAACCGATCCATAGGGAGCTGGCTGCCTCCATATGCCAGCACCCTGACCTCACTGGGCAGAGGCAAGCATTTCTCCCTGGCTCCCACAGTGCTGGGCATGCCCTCATTCAAGTACTTTTCTCCTGGCCACGGTGTGTAGCTGACCTTTCCCCTAAGAGCCTCAAGCGGACACCTGCCAGAACACCTGGGGAAGGAAATGGTAACCCACTCCAGTATTCTTGGCTAGAGAATCCATGGACAGGGGAGCCTGGTGGGCTGCTGTCCATGGGGCCACACAGAGTCGGACACGACTGAAGCTACTTAGCAGCAGTACCTGCTAGGTATGTGGTGGGTATTCAGACCAGGGTTGGCAGGACCAACCTTCACGTAAAACCGCACAGGATGTGCACTGCACAACTCCAAGGGGCACTGTTCGCATGGATCACAATGTAAATGGTGCCCCTGGGGTTGTGAGCACAGGGCCCCTTGCTAGCATCCTCCCTGCTTCACGCCACCAGCCTTGGTGCTGACCACCAAGACTTCCTCCCTCCCCCTTGCAAGCAGCACTGACCACCCTCCTGCCTCTGTGCGGATGGTGGGTAGTGATGAACTGTGCAAGTGAGCATTTTCTCCAGGCCTGGCAGTGAAAGAATACATGGATAGGGATATGACTTCAGGCGATCTGAATTCTTGGTCCTTCAGGAAACTAAATCTTCTGGGGAGATCACCCCAGTGGATGTGTTGGGGGGCCCTGGGTCCACAGGCTCTGTGTGGTCTCCTGGTTTCACTACTCTCTTCTCCCTCAGTGGGAGAGGTGACCCCCTGCAGTAGACCTGGTGACCCACACACGGGACGGGGAGGGCCCGGGGGAGCAGGTTGCCTGGAGGGTTTGCCTCATTGGCCGAGTGGGCAATGCCACCATAGCCTTGAGCGCCTTCTCTTTACCAGAAAGAGCCAGCTTTGGGAGGCCAAAGTATGTGCAGGGATAGGGCACACCTGGCCCTCAAGACTGAGAGGAGTATAAGAAGAGTTACTGATACCTGGGGTCCCAGGGTTCAGGGAGGCTTTATGAAGGAGTGGCCTAAAGGCTAGGCCTGACTAGAAGAATTCAAGGAAGAAGACAGATCGGGAGTGGTTCTTACATGTGAGTGACTCATCAGTTCACTCGCCCTGCACACAGACCTTTTGTGAGCATCTGCTGCAGTGTCTTTAGCCTGTGGTCCTAGGACCAGTAGCATCAAAAATCCTGGGGATGCAGCCCAGCAGTAGCTTTTGTTTTTGTTTTGTTTTTGGCTGTGTGGCACTTGGGATCATTCATTACGGAGCACGGACTCTCTAGTTATGGTGTGCAGGCTCTGTAGTTGCAGCTCCTGGGCTTAGATCCTCCGTGGCATGTGGAATCTTAGTTCCCCTGCCCAGGGATTGAACTTGCGTCCTCTGCTTTGAAAGACTGATTCTTAACCACTGGACCACCAGGGAAGTCCTGCCCAGCAGTATGTTTGTTTGTTTGTTTAAGACATCTATAGTTCTATTTATTCATTTATTTTTGACCATGTAGGTCTTCGTCGCTTCACTGGCTTCTCCGTCTTGTGGTGCACGGGCTTCTCACTGCGGTGGCTCCTCAATGAGGAGCGCAGGCTCTAGGGCTCAGGCTTCAGTAACTGCAGCACGTGGGCTCAGTGGTTGTAGTAGAATATGGGCTTAGCTGCTCCACGGCATGTCGAATCTTCCTGGATCAGGGATTGAAACCCATGTTCCCTGCCTTGGCAGGCAGACTCTTCACCACCAGGGAAGTCCCACCCAGCAGTATGTTTTACCAAGCCCTGAAGATGACTCAAGTGTAGCTCAGGATTGACCTTTATACATGCTAGGCACTGGGCTAAGTGCTGGAATTGCAGAAGTGAATTTGACTGTTCTTGCCCTTGGCGTCTGGGGAGGACAAAGGCAGGAAAGAGAGATCCTGTCAGTGCAAAAGGGCTGTTCTCAAAGACCATGAAGGCAGAGTGGCTGCTGGTGGGGTTTGATCTAGGAGCTGGGGTAGCTGGTAACAGTTGCTGGTGGCCTGTCAACACCAGTGACTTGAGCTCCATCCCTGGGAGGGAGCCTGGTGCTCAGACTAGCAAAGCCTGGTCCCAGACCACCCTTGGTGCCCTTCCCCTGACCGCCACCCTCTCTCCACTGTACCCCTCCCTGTTCGACCACCCCCTGTTACCTCTTCCTGAGCTCCAAAGAGCAGCATGACTTTTCCTCCAATTGTCTTAGTGAGAGGTGTGTGCAGATATCCAGACCATTATCTCAGAGCGTATTTTTAGAAAACTTTAGAGTAAAATTTTCCATTCAACAGAGAACACCATTTATTGATTTAGGTGCATTTATTTCTGCTTTACACAGATCAAAGGTTTTTAAAAATCCTAGGCAGAGAGGAACAACATGAAACTCGTATGAGTTTTAATAGTCTCAGATCGTGGCACTTTGCTACCTCTTATAATCCTTACTGGGGCCAAACTTGCTCAGAAGTTAAAGCATCTGCCTGGAATGCAGGAGACCCGGGTTCGATCCCTGGGTTCGGAAGATCCTCTGGAGAAGGAAATGGCAACCCACTCCAGTACTCTTGCCTGGAGAATCCCATGGAGGGAGGAGCCTGGTAGGCTACAGTACATGGGGTCGCAAAGAGTCAGACATGACTGAGCGACTTCACTCACTCACTCACTCATAATCCTTATTATGACGTAAGTAAGTGACGTCACTCCATTGTACAGATGAAGAAACTCAGGCTCAGAGAGGTAAAGTGACTTGACAAAGCCACCCAGCTCATAAGTGGTGCAGCTGAAATATGACCCCATAATTGCCTGTATTCTTGCTGGCTCACTTTGCATTTTCCTAAGGTGACTGATCCTGAGTAAATCCAGATGTTTTATGAGACCACTCTGCTAGGCAACCTCCCAATGACCACTGATGGCTCTCAGGGGCCGACCTTCTGCCTAATTAAGGAAAGGATGAGTTTGGAGGGGAAAGATGAATGTATTGGACCTAATGCAGGCAGATTGGCAACTGTGTGCTAGTTTCCAGCTGTAGGTCTTTATATAAACCCTCAGCCACCTGGTGAGGAGCAGATGACGCCTGTCTGTCCCCTCTCATTGGAACACACGTGCCCTATTTGCTGACCCATCCCAGGAGCTGGTAGGTGAGCCTCAGGCCTCAGCGCCCTTCCTTGCAGGCCATCCACTGTGGCTCTGTAACAGCTGTCTGCTGACATGGGGTGGAATGCAGAGAAGTAAGTAGCTGTGTGGGCAAAAGCTGCAAGGCCCATTCAGAAGCCAAGAGGACTGTTTAGCCCATGGTACCATCTGCCTTTGGGGCTTCCGAGGTGCCCGTGGGGACACAAAGAGTCAGACACAACGAGCAACTAAACAACAGCAACCATCTCCCCTACAGCAGTAGTTAATAGTGTTGACTACATAAGCCTCGCTTTTCCAGATGTCCTGGGGCTTAGAAACCTCAAATTTTGGGTGGAGGAGCCTGGTAGGCTACAGTCCATGGGGTTGCTAAGAGTCGGATATGACTGAAGCGACAGCAACAGCAGCGTCAGCAGTAGGAGATAACTTGGGAAGGTTGCAGAATCACCAACACTAATGTCACAAAATCCATGTATTAACTCACGCTGCTGCTGCTGCTGCTAAGTCGCTTCACTCTCACCAAAGCATGTTCGCTCTTAGTTTATACATAGTAACAGGCTGTGTAGTGTCTCAGGATTTTTTGTAACAACTTGATTGAGCTATAATTCATGTACTATATAATTCATCCATTTAAAGTAAGCCACCCAGTGGTTTTTTAGTATATGCACAGAGCTGTACACCCATCACCACAATCAATTTTAGAACATTTTCATCACTCCAAAAAGAAACCCTGTACCAGTGAGCAGTCACTCTCATTTTTCCCAACCCCTTACCCCCCGCCCCCATCCTTAGTTCCTGGCAGCCTCTCATCTACTTCTGTCTCAGTAGACTTGCCTGTTTCTAGGCATTTCATGCAAATGGAATCATACAATATGTGGCCTTTTGAGACTGGTTCCTTTCATTTAACATAATATTCTCCAAGTTCATAGTGTTGTCGTGTGTTTTAGTACTTCATTCCTTTTCATTATGAATGTTATTCCACTGTGCATGAACCACGTTTTGCTTATGCATTCATGAGTGGCAGTCATTGGGCTGTTTCCTCTGGGGTTATTGTGAATGTGCTACTGGGAACATTGGTGCACACAGTTTTGTGTGTATATATGCTTTCCTTTTTCTAGGGTATCTGTGTTCCTAGAAGTGGGATTGCTGTAGTACATAGAAACTCTATGTTTAAATTTCTGAGGAACTTCCAGACTCTTTTCTCCAATGGCTGGACCATTTTACTTTCCCAATAGCAATGGATGCGAGTTTTGATTTCTCTATGTTTTGATTTCTCTATATCCCCACCAACAATTTTTATCTTTGTCTCTCTCTCTCTCTTTTTTATTTTTTTGGTTAAACCATCCTAGTGGGTATAAAGTGATAACTTATGGTTTTCTTGATAATTTGCTTTTCCTTGGGGGCTGATCATGTTGAGCATCTTTTTGTGTGTTTCTTGAAAACCAGTAAATCTTCTTTGGAGAAATGTCTACTCAAATCCTTTGCCCAATTTTATATAGGTTGCTTTTTTAATATTGAGTTGTAAGAGTTCTTTATATATTTAGAAACAAGTCCCTCATCAGATATATGGCTTCCAAAGTTGCTCTCTCATTCTGTGGGTTGTCCTTTCACTTTCTTGATAGTGTGTTGTTGCTACTTCTTGTCCACAGCCAATTAGCAGGGTCTGGGAGGGCTTTAATTAAGAGGCAAGCAGGCTGACAGCTGTGATAAATGTCCTGCCAGTGAAGGAGGAGATAAGCCTATAACACAGTTCTAAAAAAGCAAGATGAGACTCAGGAACATCCCTTGTTGCAGCTCAGGTTGATCTCTGGGTTCTGGGTAAGGATGTGCTTGCCTTCTCTTGAAACAGGCACTGCATTTTGGAAGGATTTCTGCCCCCAAAGGACAAATAGTAAGTTTTGAAGCTGGAAGCTCCTGTGACATGTATCTCTAGTCACAAATATGCATGGAACATCTGCAATGTGTCAGGCACAAGGCTGGGTTTTAGAAGTCGGGCCATGGAACAAGCATGGTGATCTCTACCTTCCTAAAGTTGACTGGGGCAAGGCATGGGGATGCCAATAGACAAGGACCTAGAGAAGCCCTCTAGGTCCCTAACCACAGGCAAAGTCCCTGGTGTGTACTGGGTTCAATTACCCCATGCCCACTGAGGGAAGCCAGGCAGTCTTCCACCATTTCACAGATGAGGAAACTGAAGGAACTTGTCCAGTGTCTACTGGTGAGGAAATTGTCAGGATGAAACTTAGAGTTTCAGCCTCTGAGAGCCATGCTCTTCATCTCTATGCTTTTGTAGTTTGTGTGTGTGTGTGTAAGTTCTAGGTAAGAATCTGCATTTTCATTTATGACTTGCCAGCTCCCAGGTGCTGGCTGTGGGTACATACACCCTTTGCCCCAGGGCCACAAGCTATCTGTGGATCCAGGCTCTTCAGCTCCTGGGTCTTTTCTCACACAAGCTCATCTTTCTAGAAGGCTTTTCTGAACTCACTTGCACATCTTTCAAGGTTCAGCCCAGGCCCACTGCCCAGCTGCCGTGTCTGTAGGCAGGGTCCTTTCCCAGGGGCCCATGTTCAGTTGCATCTTGTGCCTGTCACTCTGTGGGAATCCCGGTGTCTGGAGGCTGCAGACTTCCCCAGGGCTTGTCAGGGATCATCCCTGGGAGTGGGAAGAAAACTAAAAGCTTCTGTTTGTGTTTAAATGTTTAGCCTTATCTCTTTACATTTATGTGTGTTTATACATTATTTATTCTGTATATAACATTAGAGTGCACAACTCATACTAAAATATACTTAATTTATAAATAAATAGAGCAGTTCTGGTTTGACCCCTGGGTCAAGAAGATCCCCTGGAGGAGGGCATGGCAACCCACTCCAATATTCTTGCCTGGAGAATCCCATGGACAGAGGGGCCTGGCAGGCTACAATCCATGGGGTCACAAAGAGTCAGACACAACTAAAGTGACTTAGCACAGCACATACATAGAATTACAGGAATGTGTGCCCCCCAGATCTAATGTTAAAATTTAAAAATAAAGCTTGAACACAACTGTGGGCCACTTGAGGGCAAGAATTGTGCCATATTCCTCTTGCAGTCCATGAGGCCAGAAATGTTAGTTAAGTTAGCCTCTGCTCTGGGGGTGAAGGGGGTGGCATCCCAAGTAGCCTGCAGACCCTCCAGCCGCAGGGTGCCAAGCTGGCACCCCCGCCCCCACCCACATCCAGCCCCAAAGCAGCACCTTCGTGTCTGCAGGCTGCTCCAGCCGCTGAGGTCTGACGGGCATGTACTGCCCATGTAGAAGGGGCTGCAGCGCTGTCCATGCCCTGAGTGCCCACCTCTGAAGGCCTGTCTGAGAGCAGACAGAAGCTGGCAGGGAGGCCTGTGGGCCAGGACTGGCTCCCAGCCACAAACAACCCATGTTGTGGCCCTGCCAGGAAGGAGAGGTCCAGCAAGCAGGGCAGAGACCCAGAGGGGACTGGGAACTATGGTTTGTGCCAATTCCTGCACGACCAGGCCTACACACAGTTTGAGAAGGGGAAGTGGGAAGGTGTGTCCATGCAGGCAGCAGGCCTCAGCTGCCCTAACCCAGCTGCAATTTGATCCCCTCCTTTCCACCTCCCCCAGATCTGTAAACAGAATAGCAGGGGAGCCAGGGCCCAGGCTGCCACAAACAACCCATGTTGTGGCCCTGCCAGGAAGGAGAGGTCCAGCAAGCAGGGCAGGGACCCAGAGGGGACTGGCAACTATGGTTTGTGCCAATTCCTGCACAACCAGGCCTACATGTCATTCTGTCCACAGTTTGAGAAGGGGAAGTGGGAAGGTGTGTCCGTGCAGGCAGCAGGCCTCAGCTGCCCTAACCCAGCTGCAATTTGATCCCCTCCTTTTCACCTCCCCCAGATCTGTAAACAGAATAGCAGGGGAGCCAGGGC
>SJYC01011420.1:0-28090 GCA_006408675.1 Madoqua kirkii | reverse complement strand
AAACCTGAAGGTGGCCTGGAAGGCTGTGTGATGACTTTGCCTCCCGAAGGAACAAAGCCTACTCTGGCGCTGGTGTCTCCAGGTGACTGGGGCAGGGACTGGGGAGACCCCAGGGTACCTGTCCGAGCCCCGACTGGCCATAGGGAAAGCTGGAGTCCCTAGGGAGGAATGTATAGTTATCTTGGCCCAAATCCCTAATGCTAGCCTGGGAATCTAAGGCCGCCTGCAAAGCCCCTCTCCCCAGGTGCACAGGCACTGGCAGGATCTCTGCATCCTTCCGTCACCTCATCCCTGCTGCTGGGACAGTGCTGGCACCCAGGGTCTGCTTCATCACCAGAGCCGCCATCCACCCAGTGCTGGCTTAAGTGCTGAGAGAGCACTGTTCTGGATGCTTAACACATATTGGTTTCTTCATTCCTACAACCCCCCCATAATGTGTGCCTTTATCACCTATAGTCACCGAATGTTCATTAGATCTCCTAAACATGCTCATAACTGAAAGTCTCTACCCTTTGACCAATATCTCCCCATTTCTCCTGGTCACCAGTCTACTCTGCTTCTAAGCTGGAGTTTTTCAGAAGCATATATAGGTGGGGTCATGCAGTATTTGTCTTCTGTATTTAGTTTATTCCACTTAGCATAATGTCCCCCGGGTTCATTATGTTGATGCAGATATCAAGATTTCCTTTTTTTAAGGTTGAATAATATTCCGTTGTGCTCATACACCATATTTTCATTATTCGTTCATCCACGGACAGACACTGAGGTTGTTTCCACATCTTGTCTACTATGAATTATGCTGCAATAAACATGGGGTACAGATCTCTCCAAGAGAGTGATTTTATTTCCTTTGGTAAATATTCAGTAGTAGTTTGCTGGATCATATGGTTGTTCTATTTTTAATATTTTGAGGAGTCACTGTGCTGTTTTCCACAATGGCTGTACAAAATTTACATTCCCACTAGCAGTGCATCAGTTCAGTTCAGGTCAGTCGCTGAGTCGTGTCTGACCCTGCGACTCCATGAATTGCAGCACGCCAGGCCTTCCTGTCCATCACCAACTCCCAGAAGGGTTCTCTTTTCTCTACATGTGTGCCAAGGACTTAGTATCTTTTGACTTTTTGACACTCTTCACCCCAACAGGTATAAGATTTTTATTTACATTTTCCTGATTAGTGATGTTAAGTATCTTTTTATATATTTGTTGACCATTTGTATGTCTTCCTTAGCAAAATGTCTGTTAATTCCTTTGCATTTTTAATTGGATTACTTGGGATTTTACTATTGAGTTGTATGATTTCCTTAAATATTTTAGAAATTAACCCTTTACTGAATATATGATTTACAAATGTTTATTCCATCCACAGATTACCTTTTCATGTTGTTGGCTATTGATTTTTCCTTTGCTGTGCAAAAACTTTTGTTTGATGTAGTCGAACTTGTTTGTTTTTACTTTTGATCTTTGTACTTTTGGTGTCAAATCTAAAGGAAGTCATTGACAAGACCAATGTCAAGGAGCTTTTTCCCAAGTTTTTTTCTCAGACAGTAATACAGTTTCAGTTCTTGTGTTTTGTTTTTGTTTTTTGTGTTTTTTGGTTTTTTTTTTGAGTGTGAGTCTTTAATCCATTTTGAGTTGATTTCTCTGAGATATGGGTCCACTTTCATTCTTTCCCATGAGGATGTCCAGTTTTTCCAATGCCATTTATTGAAGAGATTGTCCTTTCCCTATTGCATATTCTTAACCATATATGCATGGGTTTATTTCTGGGTTGGCTATTCTGTTTTGGTTTATGTCTGTTTTATGTCAGTAATATATTGTCTTAATTACTAAAGCTTTGTAATATAATTTGAAATCAAGAAGTATGATGCTTCCCCCTTTTTTGTTCTTGCTCAAGATTGCTGTAGTTATTTGGTATCTTTTGTGGTTCTGTATGAACCTTAGTATATTTTTTTCTAATCTGAAAAATGTCATTGGAATTTTTGTATAGATTGCTATGAATCTGAAAGTCTTTTAATTTATTAGAATCTTCTTTAATTTCTTTCATCAGTGTTCCATAGTTTTAAGTGTACAGATCTTTCTCCTCCTTGGTTAAATTTATTCCAAAGTATTTTATTCTTTAATTTGTTTTATTTGTTTTATTTGGTTGCATTGGATCTTAGTTGCAGCACACACAGGATCTTCTGTTGTGAAATGGGCTTAGTTGCCCCAAGGCATGTGGGATCTTAGTTCTCTGACCAGGGATCAAACCAGCCCTCCCTGCATTGGGAGGCAGATTCTTGACCGCTGGACCACCAGGGAAGTCCTTGTTAATGGTACTGTATGGGACTATGAAGAAAGCTGAGCGCTGAAGAATTGATGCTTTTGAACTGTGGTGTTGGAGAAGACTCTTGAGAGTCCCTTGGACTGCAAGGAGATCCAACCAGTCCATCCTAAAGGAGATCAGTCCTGGTGTTCATTGGAAGGACTGATGCTGAAGCTGAAACTCCAATACTTTGGCCACCTCGTGGGAAGAGTTAACTCATTGGAAAAGACCCTGATGCTGGGAGGGATTGGGGGCAGGAGGAGAAGGGGACGACAGAGGATGAGATAGCTGGATGGCATCACCGACTTGACGGACATGAGTTTGAGTGAACTCCAGGAGTTGATGATGGACAGGGCGGCCTGGCGTGCTGCGATTCATGAGGTCACAAAGAGTCGGACACGACTGAGCGACTGAACTAAGCTGAACTGAACTGATGGGACTGTTTAGTGAATTTCTTTTTCAGATAATTCATTGTTGGTATATATACAGCTTATTTTTGCATGTTGATTTTGTATCCTGCAGCTTCACTGGATTAATTTCTTAGTTTCAATAGTTTTTTGGTGGTGTCTTTAGAGTTTTCTATATATAAGATCATGTCAACTGCAAAGAAAGACAATTTTATTTCTTCCTTACCAATCTGGATGTCTTTTGTTCTTTTTCTTGACTGATTGCTCTAACTAGGACTTCCACTACTATGTTGAATAGAGGTGGCCAGGAGTAGGCATCCTTGTATTGTCCCTGATCTTAGTGGAAAAGCTTTCACCTTCTCACCATTGAGTATGATGTTATGTGTGAGCTTGTCATATGTGGCCTTTATTATACTGAAGTACATTCCTGACTCTGTATCTAACTTGTTGAGGGTTTTTATCATGAAAGAATGTTCAGTTTTGTTAAATGTTTTTTCTGCATCTGTTGAGATGATCATATTAATTTTATCCCTCATTCTTTCATTATGGTAAATCACATTTAAAGGTTTGCCTATGTTGAACTATCCTGGCATCCCAGGGATAAATCCCACTTTGATTATAGTGTAGGATCCTTTTAATGTGCTGCTGAATTCAGTTTCTTAGTGTTTCATTGAGGATTTTTGCATCTATGTTCATCAGGGATATTGGCCTGTAATTTCCTTTTCTTGTAGTGTCCTTATCTGGCTTTGGTATCAGAGTCATGATAGCATCATAAAATGAGCTTGGAAGTGTTCCTTTCTCTTCAGTTTTGTTTTGTTTTGTTTTGTTTTGTTTTTGAAGAGTGAGGAAAGAATTAGCATTAACTTGTCGGGAAATCTCTGGAAGAATTCACCAGTGAAGCCATCCAGTCCTGGCCTTTCTTTGTTGGGAGAGGCTTTGGGTTTTTGTTTGTTTGTTTTGCTTATTAATTTATTTTAAAGTAATCACAATAAATCCATTTTATTTTAAAATAGTGAGATATTTTCATGAAAATGATATTTTCTAAAACAAAAAGTAATGCGAACAGAGACATTGTTTTATATTTTTTAGTATCTCCTTAAGGGCTGGCTTAATATGAAAGAGCTGGATTCTCATGTTTCTGCATTCAGTGTGGGGCAATATTTGATTGAAATGTATGAAGAAAATCCAGCTTCACAGAGACATGTAGTTAGGAAAGGGAAGAGTGTCTTAGTAACTTCTTTATCATTATAGATATTCTTCTTTGAATCAACGTCTATCTAGTCAGCTAAGTCAGAGAGTTTTTTAAATTACTGATTCAATCTCCTTATTCATTACTGGCCTAGTCAGATTTTTTATTTCATCATGAGTCAGTCTTGGTAGATAGTATGTTTTTAGGATTTTATCCATTTCTTTGGTGTTGTCCAATTTGTTGTCATATAATTATCCATAATAGTCATAATCTTTTGTATTTCTGTGATGTCAGTTATAATGTCTCTTTCTTTTGTATTTTATTTGAATCTGTTTTTTCCTTAGTGAATCTAGCTAAAGGTTTGTCAGTTTTATCTTTTCAGAACACCAGGTCTTCATTGATTTTTTTCTATTGTTTTTCTAGCTTTTATTTCAATTAGTTCCACTCTGATCTTTATTATTTCCTTCCTTCTGTTAACTTGGAATTTGTTGTTCTTTTTCTAGTTCCTTGAGATGTAAATTAAGTTGTTTTGAGATCTTTCTTTTTTCTTCATTTTGGCGTTAAGCTATACTTTCCTCTTAGAGCTGCTTTTGCTTCACTTCATACTTTTTGGCATGTTATACTTCCATTTTTGCTAGCTTCAGATATATATTTTTTTTTTATTTCTTCTTTGGCTTATTGGTCATTCAGGAGTATGTTAAATTCCACATATTTGTGAATTTTCTAATTTTTCTCCTGTTACTGATTTCTAGTTTCATACCATTGTGGTTGGAAAAATACTTGATGTGATTTCAGCTTTTCTAAATTGTTAAGATGTGTTTTATGACCTAATATATATACTCTATCCTGGAGGATATTCTGTGACATGTGAGGAGAATATCTATTGTGCTGCCATTGGATAGAATGTTCTCTATATATTTGTTGGGTTCATTTGGTCTAAAGTATAGTTCAAGTTCAATGTTCCCATGCTGACTTTTTTTTCTGTCTGATCCATCCATTATTGAAAGTGGGATAGTGAAGTCCCCTACTGTTATTTTTGCTATTTTCCCTTTGGGTATATTCATATTTACTTTATGTATTTAGGTGTTCTATCTACCATAATTTTAAATTCATGATGAGTTTAAATCATATTTGGAGAGCTCTTTCACAATTAAACGTGTGACATTGGTCATTATTGGTGACAAAGCTGCAGATAGGCCAATACTGCTGTGTTACTGAAGAAAATAGCAATTACAACTAGAAGTTGGTGACAGTTAAAACAAATAACTTTCCCACTCAAGTTTACTGTAAATTTGTAGCCCAAATGCAGGAGCCCAATCTTAGGTCCCATTCACTGTCAAGTCCCACTCCAGTCCTACCCTCAGAGAGTAGAATTCTGATGTTCATTCATTCATTTAGTAAGCACTGAACACCAGCTCTGTGCCAGGCCTTGTGATAAACGGTGAGATCCACAGTCAAATAAGATGAGGTCGCTACCTTTAAGCTACTGTCTACTTAAGGAAGAGCATCAGAGACACCATTCCAAAATGCAGAGTATAAACAAGCACAGGAACGCATCATATACCCTTCCTGGTAATCCGATAAACCCAATGATGCTGAGGTCAGGGTCACTCCCGGATTGTAACACTGACTATTACATAACGCTTTTGAAAAGACCTGCATAGCATTGATCATAGAAATTCCATACCCTTCTTTTCTAGCGCATTCACTCTCACAAATTTGTACTGAGTGAATAATTCAGGACAGAAGACAGAGTAGAGCTCAGAGGTCCTTCCCTCTCCTTTTATGGAATCTGTGAGCTCCTGAGTAAGGGGCTGGGACTTATTCAGCTTGTGCCCCCATGCTGGCACATGTTAACACTCAAAGGCCTGTTGGGTGAATGTTGGACTATCATGCAGTTCTGATGGACAGAGAGGGAGCTGGTAGGAGGGGCAGTCCACAAGCCCTCTGCTGACCAACTTCCTGTTTTCTCTTCTAGCCACCAGAACATCAGGAAAGATGGACAAGCCGCTCATCAGCCACCACCTGGTGGACAGTGATGGCAGCCTTACTGAGGCCCCCAGTGAGGTTCCCAAAGTGGGCATCCTGGGCAGCGGGGACTTTGCCCGCTCCCTGGCCACCCGCCTGGTGGGCTCCGGCTTCAGTGTGGTGGTAGGGAGCCGCAACCCCAAACGCATGGCTGGGCTGTTTCCCTCAGCAGCACAAGTGACTTTCCAGGAAGAGGCGGTGGGCTCCCCGGAGGTCATCTTCATGCTATGTTCCGGGAACACTACTCCACACTGTGTGGCCTCAGTGACCAGCTGTCTGGCAAGATCCTGGTGGACGTGAGCAATCCCACAGAGCAGGAGCACCTTCAGCACCATGAGTCCAATGCTGAGTACCTGGCCTCCCTTTTCCCCACCTGCGCAGTGGTCAAGGCCTTCAATGTCATCTCTGCCTGGACCCTGCAGTCTGGTCCAAGGGATGGAAATAGGCAGGTAAGTGCTGGAGGAATGCCAGTCATCATAATAAATGTAAATGGCTAACTTTCACTGAAGGCCCTTGATGAACCAGGCTCTTCATGTACGTTATCTCAGCTCATCTCACATGCCTGCAGAGTTCCATTTCACAGAGTAGGGCAGTGTGGTGCAGAGTTGTTAATGAGCTTACTTACACCAGGTCCCATAGCTTGGTGAGCTGGGGTTTCAACTGGAAATCTATGTTCTTCTTTGGTAATTTGATTTCCAAGAAAATAAGGAGGAAAAGATTGATGGCTTTCTTTTTACTATCTGGAGTCAAGAAGAGAGATTTTGCTTTTAGGATTGGACTTAGAAAGAAGAACCTGTGCCAGATCCTGAGGAAGGAGGCAAGTCCCAAACTTTATCTCATTTATTCCAAGGGTTTCCATGAACTGATCAAATTTCTCAGAATAGTTAATAGCAGGTTTTTATGGAGGTGGAAAATGGCTCCAGAAAACAGCCATTGCTGCATACAGTTGTTGGCAAGAGGGGCTCTAACCAAAACAAGATGGTTTTTAATGTCAAGAAGTCACCTGCACTTTCTTGAAGGAAGACTGCCAGGCTCCACATGTATACGAGACCCTCTTCCAATGACTCCAGCTCAGATGGCTTCTCTGCCAACTCCATGCCAGGCTGTGGGAGAGCCCACTGGTACCCAGCCCCTCTAACTGGAGGCTCCTCTTTACAGCCTGCATCTTGGGACTCTCATGTGTGGACAGGCAAGGGACAGTGGCTGAATGTAGAATAGCAGGGCCTGGAGAGAACAGAACCAGCAGTGGCTGGGGAAGCCTTTGTGGTCAGCTTTGGCCTCGACCCTACCTCATGTCACCAGGCACAGAAAGGGCATTTCTTCTGAAGCACAGAGGTAGAATTGATGTTCCCAAACTTCAGTTTCCTCACCTGAAAAATGTGGACAGTAGTACCTACTTTCAGGCTTGTGGCAACGCTGAGGGATCACACGTGTTAAGCCTAGCACATAGTAGGTCCTAAGTCAGTGTTGGTAAAGCAGCTGACCACAGCAGTGTCAGCAAGACACGTGGAGTGTTTGGGGTCAGAGGACACCAGTGGAACTGCCTGGGGGCTCACAGAGGGGAGCAGTGGGCTACAAGGCAGGGGCTGGCTTGTGGAATGCCTTGTGTGTTGGCTAAGAGCTGTAAGGGGCAAGAGGACACTTGTGGACTGAAGGATGGAGCTACAGCCACAACAGCACGTTCTAAGCCATATGCAAAGCCCAGTTGCTGAACAACCTTCAGGGCAGGCCAGAGTCCTCGAGGCACCTATTCCAAGGGCTCCTGGGGGCTGCCTAGATAGGTGTTCTGCTTTGGATGCTGATGGCTATGAGCTGGGTGAGATGCTCACTGTTGAATGAGTGTTGGCCATTATCCTTGAGTAGTGGGCACTGCTGGGTCAGAGACTGGGAGACCACAGGGAGGAAAGGCCTCTGGCCTGGGAGTAAGGGCCACCTTCTGCTCCAGCTGTACCTTACCTGGCAGTTTCCTCGGCTATTTAGTGAGGAGTTTGGCCAGGAGACTCTCTGAGGCCCCACCCAGGGACCTCATCTGACGCCTCCCACCTCCCTCCCCACAGGTGCCCATCTGCAGTGACCAGCCGGAAGCCAGGCGCACTGTCATGGAGATGGTGAGGGCCATGGGCTTCACCCCTGTGGACATGGGTTCCTTGGCCTCAGCCAGGGAGGTGGAGGCCATGCCCCTGCGCCTCTTCCCAGGCTGGAAGGTGCCCGCTCTCCTGGCCCTGGGGCTCTTCATCTTCTTCTATGCCTACAACTTTGTGCGGGATGGCTGGAGCCCTACGTGCAGGAGGGCAAGAACAAGTTCTACAAGCTCCCTGTGATCGTGGTCAACACAACACTGCCCTGTGTGGCCTACGTGCTGCTGTCACTGGTGTATCTGCCTGGCGTGCTGGCAGCTGCCCTGCAGTTGCTCCGCGGCACCAAGTACCAACGCTTCCCTGACTGGCTGGACCACTGGCTGCAGCACCGCAAGCAGATCGGCCTGCTCAGTTTCTTCTGCGCTGCTCTGCACGCGGTCTACAGTCTCTGCTTGCCGCTGCGCCGCTCCCACCGCTACGACTTGGTCAACCTGGCCGTCAAGCAGGTACGGCCCTTGTGAGTCATCTCCTGCCAGTCATGGTACTGGGTGTCCCATAGGTACAACCCTCCACTTGTCATCTGCCAATTCTTCCCAGTGGTACTGCTGTAAAGAATCTGCCTGCCAGTGCAGGAGATGCAGGAGGTATGGTTTAGAAAGGAGATGTGGGTTGATCCCTGGGTTGGAAAGATCCCCTGGAGTGGGGAATGGCAACCCACTCCAGTATTCTTGCCTGGAGAATCCCATGGACAGAGGAGCATGGCGGGCTTTGCACATGAGGTCACAAAAAGTCGGATATAACTAAGCAAACATGCCTATCACTAAGGAAGAAAAGAAAACCATGGAGAATGGTGGGGTGCAATTTTAAAGGATGGTGTAGGAGGCCTTCCTTGGAGAAGGCAATGGCACCCACTCCAGTACTCTTGCTTGGAAAATCCCATGGATGGAGGAGCCTGGCAGGCTGCAGTCCATGGGACTGCGAAGAGTCAGACACGACTGAGCGACTTCACTTTCACTTTTCACTTTCATGCAGTGGAGAAGGAAATGGCAACCCACTCCAGTGTTCTTGCCTGGAGAATCCCAGGGATTGGGGAGCCTGGTGGGCTGCCGTCTATGGGGTCGCACAGAGTCAGACACGACTGAAGCGACTTAGCAGCAGCAGTAGCAGGAGGCCTTGCTGAGTAGGTGATATGTGAGCACAGGTTGGAAGGAGAAGAGTTGCCTGGCACCTTTGAGAAACAGCAAGGTGGAGCCCAGGGAGGCAGTGGTGGGTGAGGCCTGGGAGGCTGAAGCCACACCAGAGAGGCCTTGAAGGCCAAGGAAGGGCTTTGGCCTTAGACCCTAAGCCAATGAAAGGTTTTGAGTAGAGGACTGATGATGCATCTGGGGTTTTAATTGGCTCACTCTGCTGCCACGTGGAGAAAATAGAAGATCTTCTAACTTGATCAGATGAAGATGCTGGGAGACCAGTTAGGAGGCTGTGCAGGAACCTTGATGAGAGGTGATGGAGGCTTGGAATGGGGTGGGGGCAGCAGAGGGGCAAGAAGGTACTGAAGGCATGTTTTGAAGCCCAAGTACACAGGACTGCTACAACAGACTTGGGATAGATGAGATGCTCAGGTTCTCAGCCTGAGTACCGAGGGGGATGGAGTTACCATCATCTGAGATGCGGAAGGCTGCTGGGGAAGAAATATGTTTGGTGGGGGGGTGGGGAAGGAGGCACAGTAATTATGCATTTAGGAAAGCCAGATGGTGCTCTTTTGCCATCAGAATTCCTGGGAAGGCAGGGCCTTCAGGCCAAACCAGATAGCACCACAGGCAGCCTCCCTGGCACCTGTACCCACAGAAATAGGCCCCCTAGATGCTCCTCATGGTTTACAAACTCACAGGGCCTGATTCTGACTCCAAAGTGCAGGTCTGCAAGCAACACTGCTTTTCTTTATTTTCGCTAACCTGCTTGATTCTACCTCTAGCCCTCAGCCTCCGGCCTGGTGTGTGGGTCCTACACACTCCAGGACACTTAAGTCATCCAATGAGACCCTTCTCATCTGCCCCTGGTTCCAGCTGCAGTTTTGTTCTTGCTTGGGAAGCAGGGATCCTACTGAGGCTGTGCCCTCCCCAGGCCAATCTGCCATGCAGCCATCTCCTCAGAGGCCTGGCCACTTCCCAGAGCAGGACTGTGGGGGCAAGGTGGGGCCACTGGGAACCACAGACCTCAGCCCCTACTCACTTGGGTTCCTGCTTCCCTGCTTGCAGCTTCTCAAATGCCCTTGGCCTTCCCCACCCATGGACACCTGGCATCATTGGGCTTTCATAAGAGAAAGTTGGAACTCAGACTTCAGACTTCTCGTTGCTGGCAATGAGAGAGAAAGGGAAAAATAATGGTCACACACTCTTTAAAAAGAGCTTACTGTTAGCATTCTAAGAGCTTTACATACCCAGCGTGAATTTATTTAGCCCTTATCTCTATAAGGCAGATGCTGTAATACCCTTATTTTACAGGTGATAAAACTGAGGCACAGAGAGTTTAAGTTACTTGGCCAAAGTCACACAGCCAGTGAGGGGCTGAGGTGGGATGCAGATCCAGCCATTCTCTTCCAGATCCATGTTCATGCCCATGTAATTTCTACAGGGAAAACAAGTCCAAATTACCAGTTGAGTAGGTGATCCCAGAGCTCATTCATTCACTAAGTTCTACTCTACCAAGCCCTAAGGCCACAAGATGAAGTAAGACAGTCTCGTCCTCCCCTTAGCTGGCATGGGGTGCAGGCCTGCAGGCCAGAACCCTGGACTCTTGCCCTCTAGCATCACTGACAAGATCAAAGAGCTTAACCTTGAGCAAGTCATAGCCCCTCCTTGGTTCTCAGCGCCCTGATGTAGATGGAGGCTTACCCAGTGCTTGTGGGTTGGATGCTCTCCAATATTCTCCCACTGGGCAGGAGGCCCTGCATAGCTTCTCGGGGTATGGCACAGTGCTTGCTGCCCAGGAGGTGGCAGATCTGGGTGGCAGGCATTTCAGGCAGCGGGTAGGGAAGAAGGTGATGCCCCCTTCCCACCAGAGCATGAGGCAAACCCCTGGCTGCCCCTTCCCCAGCTCACCTTCTGACTGCCACACTCCAGGTTCTCTGCCCTGCAAAGGCTCTTTCTGGTTTTGTTTTCAATTCAATCATTTATTTATTTTCGGCTGTGCTGGGTCTTTGTTGTTGCGTGGGCTTTCTCTAGGCGAGGCAAGCGGGGGCTACTCTGTTGCCGTGTCCAGACTCATTGCAGCGGCTTCTCTGGTTGCTGAGCACATGCTCTAGGCTCATGGGCTCAGCAGTCGTGACATGCAGGCTCTAGGGTACTCCATTTTCAGTAATTGTCACTCAGGGGCTTCAGTAGTGGCTTACGGGCTCTAGAGTGTGGGCTCAGTAGCTATGGCACTTGTGCTTCTTTGCTCTGCAGCATGTGGAGTCTACCGGACCAGGGATCAAACCCATGTCCCCTGTCTCGCAGGCAGATTCTTACCACTGTGCCACCAGGGAAGTCCCCAAGGCTCTCCTTGATATTATGTTAATATAGTTTTGTCATGATGCAAACACCAAGGCACAGAGGGGCAAGTGCAAGGTCATTTTCCCTGAGTTTCAAAGCCCTATAAGGCTACAGGCCCCAGTGGAGGTTGCCAGGCAACCATCACTCCCACAGGATGGGATCAGAGACAGATAGCAAAGTCAAGCGAAGGGGCCGAACCTTGTTCTGCAGTGTTCTGTAGGGCAGAGCCAGGGCTGCTGTGGGTATGTCGGGGGTGGGGGCGGCTAACAGCAGAGTAGCCCAGAAGTAGGATTCACACCCAAGAAGTTATGAGTTGCCTGAACCTGGAGGTTTCGATACTGGATAGTATGCAGGTCAACCATGCCCACAGCCTCCAAGCTGGGCATCTGAGGTTGTCCTGCATTCAACCCCTAGCAGCAGGGCTCTGGGGGCAGTTTGTGACCTGTGACTTTCCCAGTCTGCCCTCGGGCTGCCCTCTCAGGGCCCACCTTGGCTGCTCGACTGGAGGGAAGGAGCACGCTAGCCTGGGCACAGGAAACACAGGTTTCCTTTAACCCCAAGTCCACAGAATTGGAGATGCAGCTGTACACCAGCTGCAGAGAAGACCTCTGAGACCATGTTTATCGATATTATTAATAGTATTACCAATGGTAACTAGTACTTTCTGATTTACATCTATGGTAAATCATATTTTATTTACTAGTGCTTTCTGATTTACTTCAATGGTGCCTTAGAAATACATTTTAAGATCAAAATTAATATCAAAGAAAATGTTTTATACACACACTGTCTTCTCCTTCTTCTCACCCCAAATCTAGTCTAAGCTGTCAGAGAGAACCATCGAGATTGCACATCTGACCGTGTCACTGCTGAAAAGCATTTGGTGACTCAGGATAAGGACAGACCCTTCCCAATGCATCTGGGCTCTGTCCCCAGCCTCGTCTCCCCAATGCTTCTTTGACATTTCACACTCAGGGCCCATACTGTCCTCGGAATGGGCAGAGCTCATTCCTCCAGCTTTGGACACCCCAACCTAGGACACCTTGGCAGTCTGACAAACTCCTGTTCCTCCTTCAAAACCCAACCTCTATTAAGCCTCTCCAGCCACTCTCCCATTCCCCATTGCCACCTCTATCATCTGTTGTGTTTGGTCCACATTTCTATGATATATCTTTTGCGTCACTGTGTAATCACTCATCTACATGTCTGCCCAGACTAGATTTCCATGACTGGATGGGTCTTCCCTTGAGATCCATGGTTCCTAACACAGAGTCCCAGTGCGTATTCACTGAGTGACTGTTAACTTGGCCACCATGAAGCTAACACTAGGCATCTCTTAAGAGAAGTCTGGGTAGAGCCTGGGGGAAGAACTAGTCTAACTTCCCAGCTGCCATTAAGACAACAGCACTAGCCATTTATTATGTTAATCATCTACTATGTGCCAGTCACATGCTTCTCACTTCACAAACATCATCCCTTTAGTCTTTGCAATAAGAGAGAGAGGTGCTGGTACTCTGGAAAGCAACTGCCTGGATCTTATGACTGATCCCCAGCAGCAGACCCAGCACTGGAACCCAGGCCTTGGGACAGCAAAGCCATTCTCACCAGCATCCTAGACTGACTCTTCTTCTGCCTTACTATAGTCTCCAGGTTTGGCTGGAGGTCAGCATCACCCTCTTGCCAACTACCACCCACTCTTGGGACATGATGAGCCTTCTGTGTCTCCTGTCCTGGAACCCTTCTGCCTCTAAGCTGAAACATACAGGGAAAGGAAACGTCATGCGTGGATGCCAGCATTCCATCTCTTGTTGATGAGCACTGTCCTCATCATGTCAAGGTGGCCAGCTTGATTAGCTCTGAACATGGGAGAATCCCTAGGGGAGTGGAGAGCTATTGAATCTATGTCCCAGTTAGCCGTGTGTGACCCTGGTCGCTGGGAGCCCTGAGAACAGCACTATGGCTGGATGAGACCCCCACGGCCTAATATCCAGATGCTCACACAGGTTCCTCACCACCCATTACTCCCTTGCCCGCCTCACTCAACCCCTTCCCAGCATCACTGCTGAGTAGAAATATTAGGAAAAAAAACAAGACATTTTGCAAGCAAATGCGACATGTGTCATCATCCAAACTCTTGACTTGTGACATTAACTGCCTAATCTTTCCAAAAGGCAGAAGGGAGTGACTAATGAAGTATCTCTGAAGAACAAACAACTCAGAACATGGGGATGACTTACAAGCAGCAGTTGTTAGTCCTGGGAAGGTGTGAGTAAGCCTCCACCAGGCTCAGGTAGGAGGGAGACCTCCCAGCCCCCTTCAGGGTAATATCCGGCCCCGCCTTCCCTAGCTGGTGATGACATTTGTTTGGTGAGGGAGCAAAATTCTAAGATTTTAGACACGAGCTCTTCCTGCTCTGTCAGTGAAGAAACAGAGGCTCAGAGCTGGAGTTGCCCAGAGTCTCACAGGACTTGTGGTCAGGGTGAGAACCTGGGTCTCTAGACTCCTGGTCCTTTTGTGGCTTAATGGCACCAGCAAGAGCCAGCCTGCCCCAAAATAGAACAGAGTCCATCGTTTTTCACAAATTGCAGGAAAAGTACTCAATGGATGGCATTTGCTCAGTTTCTTCTAACTTTTTCTCATAAGCTTTTCAACCATTTTTGCTCAGCTCACTAGATTCATTTTTATTATTACATCTTCTAGCTGCACTTGGGTTATTTTTTTTTCCCCTCTGCTGACATAGATTCTGAAAAACCTGACTGACTGTGTTTTGCAAAGCAGAGACATGCCTGCTGAAGCCTGGTCATATTTCCTAAGGGAAATGCTGTTCCTTGTCCTGTGGGTAGAATTGAAGCACCAGCATTTGCCAGTGTTCTGAGAGAACACCTTGACTTCCAGGAACTCTGCTACCTGGTCTAGTTGGGAAATGATAGTTTTACTAGAAAGATCTGTCAGCCTGGCTTGGAGGGGGCTCAGGGGCAAGGGCCCTCCCCATGGGGAGGAAGGAAGTAGACACCTCTGGGCTTGCAGTGGCTGATCAGTGGGCACATCCCTGGAGCTCAGTGGGGCATCTGAACTCTGTGAGGGCAGGTGTCTTTGTTCTCTGTGGCCCAGGACCTATCACACAGTTCAGTTCAGTTTAGTTCATTCTCTCTGTCATGTCCGACTCTTTGTGACCCCATGGACTGCAGCACACCAGGCTTCTCTGTCCATCACCAACTCTCAGAGCTTACTCAAACTCATGTCCATCGAGTCAGTGATGCCATCCAATCATTTCATCCTCTGTCATCCCCTTCTCCTCCTGTCTTCTATCTTTCCCAGCATCAGGGTCTTTTCAAATGAGTCAGTTCTTCACATCAAGTGGCCAAAGTATTAGAGTTTCAGCTTCAGCATCAGTCCTTCCAATGAATATTCAGGACTGATTTCATTTAGAATTGACTGGTTGGGTCTCCTTGCTGTCCAAGGGACTCTCAAGAGTCTTTTCCAACACCACAGAACAAAAGCATCAATTCTTCGGCCCTGAGCCTTCTTTCTGGTCGAACTCTCACATCCATACATGACTACTGGAAAAACCATAGCTTTGACTAGATGGACATTTATTGGCAATGTAATGTCTCCACTTTTTAATATGCTGTCTAGTTTGATCATAGCCGTTCTTCCAAGGAACAAGCATCTTTTAATTTCATGGCTGCAATCACCATCTACAGTGATTTTGGAGCCCAAGAAAATAAAGTCTGTCACTGTTTCCATTGTTTCTCCATCTATTTGCCATGAAGTGATGGGCCCAGATGACATGATCTTAGTTTTCTGAATATTGAGCTTTAAGCCAGCTTTTTCACTCTCCTCTTTCACTTTCATCAAGAGGCTCTTTAGTTCTTCTTCGCTTTCTGCCATAAGGATGGTGCCATCTGCATATCTGAGGTTATTGATATTTCTCCTGGCAATCTTGATTCCAGCTTGTTGTGCTTCATCCAGCCTGGCATTTCTCATGATGTACTCTACACATAAGTTAAATAAGCAGGGTGACAACAGACAGCCTTGACGTACTCCTTTCATGATTTGGAACCAGTCTTGTTCCATGTACAGTTCTAACTCTTGTTGCTTGACATGCATACAGATTTCTCAGGAGGCAGGTCAGGTGGTCTGGTATATCTCGAAGAATTTTCCAATTTGTTGTGATCCACACAGTCAAAGGCTTTGGTATAGTCAATAAAGCAGAAGTAGATGTTTTTCTGGAATTCTCTTGCTTTTTTGATGATCCAACAGATGTTGGCACAGTAGGTGCTTCTTACGTGCTCATAGGTCTGCTTGATGAGTGGATCTTGGCCTCTGCTGTGTAGCAGTGGTTGATGTCATGGCATTCAGAGTGCAGGCTGGAAAAGAACTTCCAGACACAGAGCATTTCAGATGGGAGTGAGTTTATTAAGAACAAGGAGTTGAGGTAATATGGGGGCTGTGAGCACAGTGGGCCAACCTCCTGACAGACCAGGGAGAGCTGACGTGACGCTGTTAGAACAGCTGGCCAGCTCAAGGGAGAGCTGATGCTTTACATGGGTTGGAAGCTAGTTTTTATGGCCTCAAGACAAAGCAAATACCTACTTGAAAGGTGGCATTAGGTGATTGGTTTGGGTGCAATAGGGTGAGTACCAGCAGGGAGGGTTTGGGAGGAGGGGCATTTTTGCCTAATTTGGAGTCAGGAATCTGGCCAGTAAGGATCAGGGCGGGGTTTAGCAATGGTTACAATGAGGCTCAGTCAGTTCCAGAGGTGACCTTGGATCTGGGCTCTGCATCAAAGGCCTCACACCTGTGACCTCAGTATGGGACTCCACAGTTAGTCAAAGCTGTATTCCTCAGACAGAAATAAGGAGCTGGGTGGGAAGATGGGAGCTGGGGGCTAGACAGGAAATGTTGAGGGGTTTGGTGTCTGTGTGTGTCTGGAGTATGAACCAGTGATGGGGGCAGCTTGGGGGACCATGGGTCCAAGGTGAGACAGGCTGGAAGGGGAGGTGGGCAGCAGGGGTAGTAGCCCACCTAGCTGATGGGACTCTGAGCTTGGAGAGCTCCTCCCTCCTCTGGGGGACTTGGGCACCCAAAAACCTTGAGAGATGGTCCTGTTTGGAGGTTCTTTGTGTCTTATCAAATTCTCTGCTCCTTACTCTTGGCTCATGTGGCTGCTCTGGTTGACTGGCCCCAGGCCAGTTTGTGAGAGCTGTGGGGAGGGAGCCATGTCTTCAGAGCCGCTGCCTGGCTCCTAATCTCAGCTCTGCCATCTCCTGAGGTGTGTGTGACCATGGCAAGGTAACTTGATCTCTGTGCCTCATTTCCCTCATCTGAAAAACGGGGACAGTAATGAACTCTCCCTCACAGGGCTGTTCTAAGGATCAGGTGAGCTGATACGTGAAAAGCGCTTCAGAGCTAACACACACTACATGAGGTGGAAAGTAGAAATGCTGGTTGTTCCTGTGTTTGTCCCATCCCAAACTCCTCACTGGCCCAATCCCAGGGCATCGACCTTAGCCACGGTGTCCATGGTTTTCCTTCCTTCTATACCAGGTCTTGACCAATAAAAGTCACCTCTGGAATGAGGAGGAAGTGTGGCGGATGGAGATCTACCTGTCCCTGGGAGTGCTGGCCCTTGGCATGCTGTCCCTGCTGGCTGTCACCTCACTGCCGTCCATCGCGAACTCACTCAACTGGAGGGAGTTCAGCTTTGTGCAGGTAAGGTCACCTGGGCCCTGCCTCTCCCATGCAGGCACCTTCCCATCCACATGCTGCCTGGGCTTTCATAATCTGTACAACAGAACCACTCAGTCCGGTGTCCCGGGAGCCTGGCAGGCTCACCCAGGTCTCCTGAGAAAGGGGCTGCCTGGGACCAGCTCATCCTCACAACATCTGGGGAAGCCAGATTTAGGCACGTGAAAAAATCAGATGGCAGAATGCTGAACCCTGGACTACCCGTTCTCAGTTTCTACAATTTTTGTGCTTCTGAAACAAAATCCCGTAACTTGGAGCCACTGGACATATCGCTGATCTGGCTACGAAATCAGTGAGCCCTTGAGTGAATCTGGTGGCCACCCAGCACCCTCAGATCATTCCCTTTGATCTCTTGATTCATGCAGATTGGATGGAAGGTAGGCATGAGGGCCTCCAATTTATAGGAAATAAACCACCGCATTTCCCAAAGGACACCACTCCTATGAAAAAGGAGATGTGGTGTCAAATACATTTGGGAAAAGATCCTCTGCCCCCTGAGTTAGTCAAGTGCACTTTGACACATCAAATTAATGTCTACAACAAGCAAACCTTGTTCAGTTGATTTGTTTGAGTCATAGCACCCTCCCTACCCCACTTCCCGCACCACCACCACCCACATAACAGCTATCTACACTCTACAGAAAAACTTGTGAAGCTGCTACTAGTGGCAAAGGTTCTCATGCATTTATTCACTCAGTGTTTATTGAACACATACTCTGCACCCAGCACTGTGCTAGACCTGCAAACAAGCCAGGCATGCATGTGTGCCTGCCCGGTTGCTCAGGCGTGTCTGACTCTTTGTGACCCCACGGACTGTAGCCTTCCCAGGCTCCTGTGTCTGGGATTTCCCAGGCAAGAATGCTGGACTAGGTTGCTGTTTCGTCCTTTAAAGCCAGGCATAGCCATGTTTTAATTTTAAGGACAACTGGGAAGGGACATTTGCATCCCCCTGGTATCGCCCACTCTTCTCTATACAGAGCACGTGGTCATCCCCCGGTACTGACACACTAACTCACCCACTCCAGTGATGAGTGCTGACTAATACTGGGTTCTACCATCGACGTGGTATCAGGGCAGGGAACAGCTATCACTTCCACCCCCATTGCCAACAAACATCTGTTGCATATCTTCTCTGTGCGGCAAGGACACAGCATGAGATTCCAGCAGATACACCAGTGGTATGGTACTCTTACATAATCCCAATTTATTGTTCCTAACTGGGGACACTTGCACACCCTAGAACGAAAAACAGTTGTGGTGTTTTATGTCAGTTTCTGACTCTCACTGGCTTTGCTCATCTTGGAAGGTCTCTGGAGGAATGCTCAGGCCTGACTACATGCTGGCAAAAGAGGGGAAGAAAGAATCTTATTTATCTGCCACTAATCCTCATGTGTCAAACACACAAATCTTGGATTTTCCAGTTCCTGCCTGGAGTCTGCCGGGGTGCATGGTTTATCCACAATTAAAACAGACTGCAGTTTGCTCCCCTCACCAGAAAGTTGCTTCCTTAAGCAGCCATAGATTACAAGCCCCGGCTCCTGCTGCCAGAGAAAGCCGGGGGATTTGGTTTTGTTAGCAAAAGCTGACAGGGACTTCAGCAGCCGCTCTGCTTTACATACTGAAGAGTTGATTTACAAATAGAAGAGTCCTGCTGATGCTGCAGGAAGAGGGAGGGGTGGAAGGCCAAGAGAGGGGTGGAAAGGCAGAGTTTTTACTTGTGGAAATCCAGTGCCCACATTCTGTCCTCAAGTGCTTTATCTCCCAAGAGTGCTGACGTGGAGGAGGAACAGACTTGTTCCAGCTCTGAAACTATGGGCAGATCACGTGCACTCCCTAAGCCTTACCTTACACTCTTGTGGAGTGGAGTGAATTCCCTCCAGAGGTGCTGCAACTCACTGTGCAAGATTATGTGTAAAACCCAAATACAAAGTGATTTGCCATTATTCTCAGGGCATGTGGCCACATTTCCCTGATCACTAAGCTACCAATTGCCCATTTCTGAGCCCAGTAGGAAGCAGCAAGAGACTGAACAGCTGAGTCACTCAGCACTCAGGGGAGGCCAAGAGACTCCCCTGAGGGCCTTAAAATGGTCCAAGGCAGGGTTTGCAAACTGCATGGACACTCTCTAATGGGTCATGAAATCAATTTGGGGGCTACAACAAGCTTTTCAAATAGAGTAGAATGTCTCCCAAAATGTCAGGGCACTTTACATGTTCTAAGCACAGACATCTCTTTTTCAGTTGTATCAGTTCAGTAGTTATAGATACAAATGGGATAGATGTCATTGTGTCCTAGATGGTGATGGAAATGTGATTCTTATGGTGAGCTGATGTCAAAAAGTTAGAAGTCACAGAGCTCTTGGAGAAATGCAGATACCCAGGACTAAACTACCCCTACCTGTGGATTGGCTCTAGAATCTGTCTTTATAAGCTCTTTGAGTGACTTAAGTGCATGCCCTGCAGTGTGTGACAGTCTCTGAGATGGCGGAGCCAGCAGACCTGAGTTTCAGTCCCAAGAGCACTACTGACCAGCCCTGCACCACTAGACAGTTTCTTAGCCTCTCTGAGCATCCTAACTGTGGCCTGACTGGTCTGTGTCTGCCTCCTGTAGTCACTGGGGGAATTTGTGTTGAGGACGTGTGTAGTGCATGACACATGCGCCCAGTGGTGGCTGTATACTTTCTGAGGTGAGCTTCTCTGTAAGGTAAGCACTGCTGTAGAACAAGGAGTACCCCGACCACATTTCCTTCCCCAGCCAAGAATGACCATAGCAGGTCACCAGGGCCTAGAAACTGACTATGGACACAACGTGGTTCCCAGTGGGCCTGGCCTGATCCCTGGGTCTGTAATGATTTACTGAGCTGCTGCTGCTGCTGCTAAGTCACTTCAGTCGTGTCCGACTGTGTGACCCCATAGACAGCAGCCCACCAGGCTCCCCCATCCCTGGGATTCTCCAGGCAAGAACACTGGAGTGGGTTGCCATTTCCTTCTCCAATGCATGAAAATGAAAAGTGAAAGTGAAGTCACTCGGTCATGTCCAACTCTTAGCGACCCCATGGGCTGCAGCCTACCAGGCTCTCCCGTCCATGGGATTTTCCAGGCAAGAGTACTGGAGTGGGTTGCCATTGCCTTCTCCATCTTGATGCCTTCAAGCCATCAAAACAGTGTGTTGATTCAACAAGTTGAGCTGTGCTTATGTTCCTGAGGCTGTTTTCAAAGTTTTTAATCTGGGATTTTGTTTGTCTGGGTGTTTTTGTTGCTCTTGTTTTGGGCTGTGCCAACTGCTCCTAATGCAGCCAGTTAAACATTGTCAGATTGCAGAATACCCAGGTCAGTGCAGCTCAATTAGAAGAGAAACTAGGGTTCAGTTCTTAGCACCTCAGTTCTGCCCCGTAGTTAGAGGAGCTTCCTGTGGCCTTGCCCGCTCTAGCCACTTGCCTGAAATAATAGCAGAGGCCTGCTTTGATCCCAGCCTTGTGAGCAATGGTCCAAAGCCCCTTCCCACCACAGTAGCTGAGCACTGGCAGGAGCCAGCAACAATCGGTGGTTTCTTTCTCACTAACAAGCTTACATATAATAGAAATGGCCTTAGCTTGTTGTGGGGGTCATTAATTGCCCCAAGACCATGCCTCCCTTTGGCTATTCTGGGATTTTTAAATTGTTCCCAAGGAGAGTGAGTTTTAGGGAAACAAACTCTCTGGAGTTATCCAGGCTTCTTGTTGGGACTGGAAAGCCAAAAGGCCCTTTGTCATAACCGGTCTTTGGCTGTTGGCCCTCTCTGTGAGCCATCAGCCCGAGGCTGGGGCCTCCTGCCACCCCTCGCCGTGGGATTCTGAGGACATCTGAATGGGAGCTGGTCTTTATTGTCTCCCGGGGCATGTCTTGTTTGCCCAGCACTGTTCATCACTCTCCAGATCAGGGCCAGGGACAGTGGAGAGCATGGGCAAACACTGGAGCCCTAGGACATGTCACTGCGGGAGGCGCTTAGGCCTCACTGGGGCTGCCAGGACTTGTTCCTGGGCCAGGGTAGGTTCTCACTGCTGCAGCATCTGGGAAGGTGTCACAGTGCACAGTGTGAGCCCATTCAGGCCCTGGGTGGGTCTTTGTTGACGCAACAGAAAGGCAGGGTCCAACTCCTTCAAACAGCCTGAGCAGAGGGGCCACAAAGACGTCTCAGCCTGAAGCTAGAATGTCTCAGGTGAGGAGAATCTCCCAAATTGTTGATTCTTAGTTAGTCCTGTCTGCCAGAGAAGGCAATGGCACCCTACTCCAGTACTCTTGCCTGGAAAATCCCATGGTCAGAGGAGCCTGATAGGCTGCAGTCCATGGGGTCGCTAAGAGTCGGACACAACTGAGCGACCTCACTTTCACTTTTCACTTTCATGCATTGGAGAAGGAAACAGCAACCCACTCCAGTGTTCCTTGGGAGAATCCCAGGGATGGCAGAGCCTGGTGGGCTGCCGTCTATGGGTTCGCACAGAGTCGGACACGACTGAAGCGACTTAGCAGCAGCAGCAGCAACAGTCCTGTCTGCAAACAGCATCACTGCTGAACTTGTAAAAACTACCAATGTCTGAGCCCCATCCCAAACCAATTTAATCTGAATTCCTAGGACTGGCACTTGGGCATTAAGATGTTCCCCAAGCTCCCCAAGTGATGTTACTACGCAACCAGATTTGAAAACACAGTCTCCGGCTATGAAAAGGCACATCCCAGCCATCTCAGCAAAACCCAGTTAATTCATCTGAGTACGGAGAGCAGTAGTTTGAGCCTTGAAAGTTGTTTGGGAAATAGTCGGGTGGTTGGAAGGCTAGTTGAAGATTTATTCCTGATGGAGAATTACTCTGTGGTCAGATGAGGACTCTGTGCTTATAGTTAGCACTCTTCAAGACCCTGCTTTCAGTTACTTGGGATATATACCAGAAGTGGAATTGCCAAAGCACATGGTGACTGTTTCTTAATTCACTGGGGAATCACCACACCATCTTCTGTTGTAGCCGTACTCTTTCCTCTCCCACTAGCAGCAAATGTTCCAATTTCTCCACATCCTCATCAACACTTTTCTTATTTTGCTTTGTTTTTAATAGTAGCCCTCCTAATGGATGTGGGGTGGTTTTGATTTATATTTTCCTGATGTTGAACATCTTTTCATGTGTTTACTGACCATTTATATATCTTCTTCGGAGAAATTTCTATTCAAGTCCTTTACCTATTTTTGAATTAGGTTTGTTTGTTTTTGTTGTTTGTAAAAACTACCAATGTCTGAGCCCCATCCCAAACCAATTTAATCTGAATTCCTAGGACTGGCACTTGGGCATTAAGATGTTCCCCAAGCTCCCCAAGTGATGTTACTACGCAACCAGATTTGAAAACACAGTCTCCGGCTATGAAAAGGCACATCCCAGCCATCTCAGCAAAACCCAGTTAATTCATCTGAGTACGGAGAGCAGTAGTTTGAGCCTTGAAAGTTGTTTGGGAAATAGTCGGGTGGTTGGAAGGCTAGTTGAAGATTTATTCCTGATGGAGAATTACTCTGTGGTCAGATGAGGACTCTGTGCTTATAGTTAGCACTCTTCAAGACCCTGCTTTCAGTTACTTGGGATATATACCAGAAGTGGAATTGCCAAAGCACATGGTGACTGTTTCTTAATTCACTGGGGAATCACCACACCATCTTCTGTTGTAGCCGTACTCTTTCCTCTCCCACTAGCAGCAAATGTTCCAATTTCTCCACATCCTCATCAACACTTTTCTTATTTTGCTTTGTTTTTAATAGTAGCCCTCCTAATGGATGTGGGGTGGTTTTGATTTATATTTTCCTGATGTTGAACATCTTTTCATGTGTTTACTGACCATTTATATATCTTCTTCGGAGAAATTTCTATTCAAGTCCTTTACCTATTTTTGAATTAGGTTTGTTTGTTTTTGTTGTTGTTGAGTTTAAGAGTTCTCTATACATTCTGGCTATTATTCCCAAATATTTTCTCAGTGCTGGGAACTTCTTTAACCCGAGTCTTCATTATCAATAGATCAGGACTTAGAAAAAGTTAGTGTGGTTCAGAAGTTGCTAGGAGATTTGGAATTCTTGACAGGTCTGGAAGTGACTCTGGTTACATGTGACTCACAGTCAAGAAGCCTCCCATTTGGGGGCCAACCATTTTCATATGATACCTGAAGTAGTTGTGGGTAGCACAGAGCCAACCATGGCCTTTCCCAACAGGCTGTACTGAGCCAACAAGTTGTTAAGGATGTGATAAAAAGATCCTTGAAATGGTCACAAAGCCAAGAAGGACCAGAGATGGCTAAGGAAGGATGGAGACGGGATATTTTGGCAGCTAGTATTTTTTTTTTTCTTGTTCAGTCACTAAGTCATATCCAACTCTTTGTGACCTCATGGACTATAGTCTGCCAGGCTCCTCTGTCCTTGGGATCTTCCCAGGCAAGAATACTGGAGTGAGTTGCCCTTTCCTTCTCCGGAGGAATCTTCCCAACCCAGGGACTGAGGTCAGTAGTTGCAGCTCCTAGGCTCTAGAACCCAGGCTCACTAATTGCCATGCACGAGCATAGTTGCTCTGAGGCATGTGGGATCTTCCCCAGTCAGGACCGAACCCACATCTCCTGCATTGGCAAGTGGGTTCTTTACCACTGAGCCACAAGGCGAGCCCAGCTAATATTTTACTTAGGGTTAAAATGTTACATTTGTGAACCTACTTATGAACTTGTATGTATAGCCATTAGAAAATATTTATTATTACTATTTTTAGTGAAAAGCATTACAAACAATTCTTCTGAACCAGTTACTGAGGTTCACCGTCTTGGGTTTACACTGGGGCAGGTATAAGCAAAGCGCCGCCCATGCTAGTGAGGAGTAAGCATGAGGTATGGTAGTAAAGTCAGACCCACTTAGAGCTGTGTCTGAGGAGAGTGAAAACAAGACAGCATCTCTCAGCCAGGCCCCTGGATTGATGTTGACAAGCTGGGCCAGAAGGAAATCCAGGAGGCCAATTACAGCTTCTCCATGGAAAGCTCAAAACCAATCTGTAAAAAGCACCCTCAGGTACCATGAGGTATCTCCTTGGAGAAAATGCATGTGTGTTCATTGCTTGATGGGTCTTTGTATATTCCTTAGGCAGTGCACACAGGTCTCTCCCACCAGGACTCTCTCAGTGCCCTGTACCCCCTCCCCAACCTCTATAAATCCCTAACCCTTAGGTGCCCTCTGCTCTGCACTGTTGCCTGCCAGGTCTGGGGGCTACAGAATGCTGCATCGATACAGCGCTTTCCCCACAGTTCTGACTTCAGCTTTTTAAATCACTTCCTTTTCTCTGAGGCTAATGAAGTGACTTGCCAAGGGTCACAGTGTCAGTTGAGGCTAGCACCAAACAGTAAATCTGGAAGGCGACATTTGTAGTTTGCAAGAAACCTTGCCTGCAAAAAGATTCCCAGAGGCTGGAGTTACAGATCAGCACTTCTTGGCTATTTTCACATTGTGGCCCCCATAGAAAGTTGTATTTGTATAACACTTGGGGTGATGAGCTGCTCATGGCTGGAAGTGACCCACAAAAGCCCACACCTGGCTGAAGGGTGGGATGCTGTGCTGTAAGATGGCCTGGACTGTGTCCATTCGGATTTGTGATGGTCTTGATCTCCTTAGCATCACTAATCTCCTTCCAGGCAGGAGCGTAATCCTGGTAGGGTTTGTACCTGGGGTGTTTGTAGCTCAGAGCACAGGCAGGAAGTAAGAGACCAGTACCCCCAGGCAGCATCTCTGTGGTGCTATGGGCTTTGTATACAGCATGAAGACACCTAGCCTAGAGGCCCCTGAGAGCCATCTTCACTGTTGGTGCCCAGGGAACTTTTTGCATTGTGCTTTATCTTTTTTTTTTTTTTGGCCATACCCCACCCAACAGCAGGAGAAGGCAATGGCAACCCACTCCAGTACTCTTGCCTGGAAAATCCCATGGGCAGAGGAGCCTGGTAGGCTACAGTCCATGGGGTCGCTAAGAGTCGGACATGACTGAGCAACTTCGCTTTCACTTTTCACTTTCATGCATTGGAGAAGGAAATGGCAACCCACTCCGGTGTTCTTGCCTGGAGAATCCCAGGGATGGGGGAGCCTGGTGCGCTGCCATCTACGGGTTCGCACAGAGTCGGACACGACTGAAGCGACTTAGCAGCAGCAGCACCCAATGGCATGTGGGATCTCAGCTCCCCAACCAGGGATGGAGCCAGCGTCCCTTGCATTGCCAGGCAGAGTCTTAACCACTGGACCACCAGGAAGTCCCTGTGTTTATCTTTAAATCAACTTAAAATCCACTTGTTTTTTCCTGGCCTTATCTTATGCCAAATATTATCTGTGAAATTATGATTTTCATATGCTAGCAGACACTTATTACTCTATATGCATGAATATATACACAAAACTACTAACGTGTTTTTAAACTTCTTTGAATTTAATTCCATCTTAAGTCCTTTGGCAACCACTAGAGGTATGAATAATACAGTTTGGGGAAAAGCATTCCTTATGAATCAACCAATTTTTACACACATTGGCATACAAGCATTGTTCCTGTTTTTCTGTTGGGAAAACTGAGGTTCAGAGAGTTTGGGTAGTAATAAGATCATACAGAGAGTGAATGATGGCGCTGGGATCTGAACCCAGAGCCCCACTAAAGCCACCCTGCTTCTTTGCCCTGTCATTGGTGGGATCGCTGTGTCTATCCTCACCCTTACTGCAGCCTGCTCTTCTCCCGCAGTCCACACTGGGCTTTGTGGCTCTGGTACTGAGCACCCTGCACACGCTCACCTACGGCTGGACCCGCGCCTTCGAGGAAAGTCGCTACAAGTTCTTCCTGCCCCCCACCTTCACCCTCACCCTGCTGGTGCCGTGTGTTATCATCCTGGCCAAAGGCCTGTTTCTCCTGCCGTGCATCAGCCTCAGACTCACCAAGATCCGGAGGGGCTGGGAGAAGAATGGCTTCGTCAGGTTCACACTGCCAGTGGACCACGCCGTGGCCCAGAAGACAAGCCACGTGTGACGGGCCTGCACCCAGCTCCAGGGAACCAGACGCAGGCAGGACAGTGCCCGGAGTTTGCCAGGGCTTCTCGATCATGCAGGACAGCAGAATTACACACAAGCTGGTAGGCTGAGGTCTGGATTCCTGGGACGTGTGCAGTAATATTCAGAATGACACACCTGTGTGTGATATATATATATATATATATATGTGTGTGTCCACATGTATTTCATGTAGATAACAGGATTTACAATTACACTTACTTAGCTCAAAAGTTGAATCTCTGAGATTTCAACCTGTAGATTTCAAAGCCAGTGCCAGATGTTAGGAGAAGGGCAGCTCACACTTGTGACATCTGCAGAGAGCTGAGCAGACTTGGCACAGAAAAGGCAGTGAGAGGCTTTTACTTTGATGACTGCATCCATGTGTGTGCCTCCCTGCTCCCTGCCCATTTTGCTACTTTCCCTAGGCGTTTGCGGAGCTGAGGCTCTCGGATAGCAGGGCAGACAAGAGCTCTGCCTGGAGCCCAATCCGGGTGCATAGGGCTGACCAGTCACCAGGGAGCAGGGTGCCGCCCTTCCTTTGGCTGCAGCAAGAGGCCAGGCGGAGCTGAGGGCACTGGGGGTGAACCCAGGTCTGTGTCCAGGGAGCTACCTGAAGGTTCATCCTTTGCCAGGTTAGGAGGTGGGAAGGGGGAACATGTGGGGCTGAGGCTGCTACCCCTAATCCTCCCTGAGCTGGGGAGATTTTTTTTCCTAAAAGTCAGAAATCGCCTTGCCAGCTGCAAATTGATCCTCCTGTGGAGTGTGAAATCACCTCCTTACCGGAGCCACTAATGAACCCTGTCTTGAGAACAAGCGTACTTTTTTTTTCTTTCTTTAAGTTGGTGATGACTGTTCTTTAAACCACTGTGCCTTCTCACCTTGTATATCATTAGTCTGAACGTCTCCCCAAGAGCAGACCTTCTAAAAGTTGGTTCAAGGGGGAGGGAAAAACAAGGCCTGCTTTTCTCGGGGCCCCAGCCAGAAGGCTGAAGGATGGATAGTCCTCACTGAATTGTCCTGTAGAAGAACACTGGGGACTTTTTAAATTTCCTGCTGCCACCAGGCAGAGAACCTGCCTTCTGAACACCCCAAAGCTACACTGGCTCTAAGTTCTTCCTAATGCAGCATTATGTTTCAAAATAGCTGTAGGGGGTAAGGTGGGAAGCTTTTGCACCAAAACCACAAACTGGAAACACTGCTGCCCCAAAGCACAAGAGAGGCCATAGGCCATGTGTCCTTGGATTGTATGCTGTCCCTCACTGATTCATACTGAAACTTTTTATTTCCCCTGTGGAGAGAAACAGCTGTTCTTGGCTAAGCCCCCAGCCCCTGGCAGCATCGGAATGACCTGTCATCTCTGAACGCAAAGTGGTGCGGTCTAATGGAAGGCATCAGTGAGATGTACCCTGGAAGGGGACGTTGGTCATGCTTATATTCTTAGGTTGCCCAGGCCAGGGGGCATCTCGTTGTTCTATCACAGAGTCCGACTCTTTGCAACCCTGTGGACTGCAGCTCTCCAGGCTCCCCTGTCCTTCACTATCTCCCAGAGTTTGTTGAGATTCACATCCATTGAGTCGGTGATATTATCTAACCATCTCATGAAATAAAGAGAGTCAGCTGGCAAAAGCTGACCCAGGAGTGCCACAGAAGAAATGCTCCTGCCTCCCCATGGAGACTGCATGAGCTCATGTCTGTGAAGCGCGTTAGGGTCCTTGAGTAAAAAGGAAAAAAAAAGGGGGGGGGGG